>JAKTUD010000021.1:0-145092 GCA_030556505.1 Millerozyma pseudofarinosa | reverse complement strand
CTCGATGGTTCTCTTATCAATACCACCACACTTGTAAATCAAGTGTCCGGTAGTGGTAGACTTACCAGAATCGACGTGACCAATAACAACGACGTTAACGTGTGTCTTTTCTTTACCCATTTTTCTTTTTAATTAACCTAGTTATAGATTTCTAAAAAAAATTTTTTGTACCCGCTGGGAGTTTCTACTTCCTTATATAAGATGGAGGCAAACGATGAGACGCAAAAAAAAAATTTTTTTGCCTGAAAAATTCTTCGTTCTGATAATTACCCTCAAAACGTGCTGATATTTACCTACAATGGCAATGTTCCAAATTTTTCACCCACCCCCCTTCCTGGAGCCCATAAGTTCTATTAGACTTAGTACTTTTAGTTTCAGGATACAGCCATTGCCAAGGGTATTAGGAGCTATGTGTGGGTGTTTAGAAGCAGTAATTACGAAGCTTGGATCTCTGATATGCCAGGAATTGGCACTTGTGTCACTAAATTAACCACGCAGTATCCCAATGGGTATTGTTTCTGCTACGTAGCAACATCTTTCTCTCAAGTGCCAGCACTATCGTACAAAACGCTGAGACGCAAAGGTGTACATTGCATCGCTTAGTGTCCGGGGTCTGCAATTGAACGGACACCTCGTGAGCACCGTTTTCTCTACCCAGTTTAAATTAGAAGTTTCGTCTTGTAGCCTGTTTATCGTGAGTGGATGATTTGCGGTGTTTACAGTAACCCTGCGTGATTAGTAGGCAAACATCCGCCAGAGAGCGCTCACAGGGCGTCATGCGACGACTAGCGAGGTGACATGTCTTCGAAAAATCATGCAATTGCAAAAATGGCCCTGGATGAAGATCTGAGACACTCGAAGAGACCAGAGAGAGGCACTGTAGCGGTTCTGTAGAGGTACTGGCAAAAAAAATTCACCGCATGGAAGTTTGTGTGCACCGTAGGATGGAGGCGGAATGTGAGTTATACGGAGTGGTATTGTGCTCCTTAGAAGGTAGAGCACGAAGACTGTGCCCCAAATTTGTGTAGCCAGCTACATATTTTTCTGTCTCCCTTTTTTGTACCTTTTAAGAACAGACACTTTTTTATCCTACTACTTGCAGTATGCCTTGTATATTATTTCATCTAAATGATAATTTCTACTCCCTACGGCGATAAAGAACTTTCTACTTTCTTCCCTGGTCAATTTAAGTAATAATGAATGTCCCGCTTGCAGCTCTTTGCCCCGGCGACTATGCGGCCGCTCACTAGGCAGACGAGATGAGCCGGTCAAAATTACAAGAATGAAATTGATAGGTGGAATTCTTACATATACAATAGAGCAAGAAGTAATAGGATTTCTGGAGAATTAATGGCAGAAGGAAAGCATTCGAGTAGGTAAATTCTAGGTTAGTTGTTCTCGATGGATCAAAAGTGTATAATTTTGCAGCTATATATATGTATGATCAAGGATTGAAGTATAAAAAATTTACTAATCAGTACTTTATAGAGGAGATTCAAGCATCCTTCGAGAAAACATTGCTAGATTTCGTATTGGTGTAGGATTTTCTGAAAAGATCTTGGTTTGTAGAGGCCTCTAAGCTCGACCTACCGGTGGAAGTAGAAGATCTTCTTCTTTGATTTCTCGCGTGTTGAGGATCGATTCTCTTGTTTGACCGAGACGATGCGAACAACCCCAATATATCAGTCAAAGTTACTACACCGATCAACTTTCCAGGCATTCCTATCTGCTCTGAAGTGAGCGCAGGAGAGGGGGCAGGGGGCTGTGGCTGTGATAATAAAGCTTCAACGGTGCTAGGAGAACGAGGTGACATAATATTTGAAGGTTGTTGAGCAGGCACGGCCGAAGAAGGGGCCGAAGAGGAACCGTTTTGCCCAGAGCTATGAGCAGGCTGTGACTGCAACTGTGAGTAAAAAGAGCTTGATGTCCCCAATATAGGGCTTCCGAGTGAATTGTGCGTCGAGTTTCCACTCGACGCAGAGCTTGTTGAGGGCATATGTGATCTGGTCTCAACAATCCAAAGTCTGTGTGACTGTGTTGCAACGAGCTTGGCAATTACTCTACCGAGAGAAGACTGGTTGTTTGCATGGAAGATAGGAAATTGGTCCTGGCCCTCCTCTATACCTTTTTGAGTCAAATTATAGCTGATGAATTGCATTACAGGTTTGAACAAGTAGTGGGAGTTCAGAGACCAAGTGACATTTTTGACATCGACCACCGATATATTACCCATCAATATTTTCGACCGGTCAACGACAGCCAAAGAGGTAACTCTCTCAGTGAACATCTTGTGTAATGCCTCTATCAAAAGCTGGTCTTCGTATATGAAAATAGGGTTGTTCGAACCTATCTGAAGATCCTCCAATGTTGAATTGAGGTAGAAGTCCAAAGTAGGAAAACGACGGGCGTTGTCCCATAAATATTTAATGAGACGCCTTTGCGACAAAATACCAGTTATTTTGTCATCGTCTGATTTTGTGATGGCCACACGGTGGACCCCGTTACCGAGGACCTCCATGACTCTGCATAAAACGTCGCTTTCGGTGAACTTGACAAACTCATTCTTAGGGTGTAACCTAACAATAAAGTCCACAGAAACTTGCTCGCCTTTTTTCGCTCTATTGATGGTATCTTGTACAAGCTTGTGCTTCAGCTCCAACGGGTCATTGGGCGACCCTAAGTCATCCACGTTGAGGTCATTGGCGCTTATCTTGTTCATGATCAAGAGCAAGTATGTATTCAAGTCGCTGTAGTCGAATGTAAGACAATCTCGCAAGTCGCTCGCATCTGTCTTGGAGATGGACACCGGGACACTCGTGAGATCATGTGTAGCTAACGTCTCGAATGCCTTTTGCACAGAGTACCCCGAATGGATAGCAATTAACTTATTCGACTCTGTGAGGTCTATGAGTGGGATATCGCCCCAGTCCACTCCCGTAGCAGAGGGCGATCTTCCCGCCGACTGGGGGTTGAATAGCGATGACCTCGAGCTCATTGATGTGTTACGGCTCAAGCTGAACGCATGCACGTCATCCTGGTCTGGAGTGTTTGGAAGAGGGGGTGGCGAGCTCAAGAGCTCCACCACCGATGGCTTTCTCGAACCACTGCTTGCGTTAACCGAAGGCGATGTTATTGATCTTTGATACGGGGCATTTGCCATCTTATTCAGTGCCTGTGTCTTCCTTTCGTCTTTACTCATTCTTTTCAAAAAAAAAAGATCTTAAGTACGTCCTCAAACCCCACTTATTATGTCTGAAAATAAATCTCACTTCACTTTTGTCCTTACGTAAAGCGCAATCAAATCTTATAGTATTTAAATACTCGAATCTCGACCCTCTGAATTAGTTTAAGTCAATGATGACGAGATTGAGAGTAAAGACTGGTAATTACTACTGTGCTGCTGTGCTGTCCCGTCGGATAAAGTCTCTATTTTTCACTCAGTCGCCCTATCGTACGAGATAGGAGTAATGTACGTACACAAACCAAGAATATTGTAGCTTGATGCCCGTAAAAAAAGCGCACAAGGGGCTCTCTGTGTGTCTCGCTCAGGTGGGCAGTAGTACACTGCTCTTCTGTTGTGCTTTCTTGCTGGTCGCTAGAGAGCTGTAGCCAGACGCAACGCTGCAATGCGCTTTCACAAACCAAGAGCAATGCAAAGCAGACGGTTATCGACGCCAGAAAACTCCAGAATCGTCCGGGAGTGTCTGGTCCTGCTTTTGGTCAGGTGGCACCAATTACGGGACCTGGTCAAAAGGTTGTGCTTTCTTATCTCGTAGGCGCTCGCGCTTCTTTGAAAGTACCAGTGTTCTAGTACTTTTTGTGAATTTGCTATATGCCAACAAATTCCCTATGTCGATAAGGGTAATTTCGTAGTACGAGGGTTGTATGCTAACTTTCCAATTGACTTCCAGTGTGGTTTCGAACTGGACGACTATAGAAGGGAAAAAAACAGTTGGAATTAATAATGCCAGAGTGGATTCCAATTATATACGATATATGTCTCTGGCCACACCGTAGTTATTTCGCTCTACGCAGTACGGGACTGACCTGTGCCTACAACAGCAGCTTTTCACGCTCAATAGGAATGGGGACATAATAGAACAAAACAAGCGTCAGCAAATGCGATGCACCGCTAAGGGGGGCAGAGGACTCTCCCCGTAGTGGAGTGGTTTGGCTCGGGGGTCGCTTGTGACCTTGGCTGGGCCACTTATTGGAACCCAACGAATCTGATCAAGGGCGATCATGTCTAGTGCTGCGAGAAAAAAATATGGTCAGATTTTGGATAGCGTGAGTAAAGCCTGCGCTGGAACGAGCGTGATCACTCGACACTTGATCCACCGGAGAGTAGATTTAGACTATACTGTGTGATTCTCCTATTTGCACCGCAGACGTGGAGGAGCCATGCAATTGGTAGTTGGTACTCTACACCGCAATCATCGCAGCGGCCCACACCCCACAGTAGGGAGGAGTGGCCATAATGGGCACAAATGGCCCTGGCGCAGCCCTTATCAGGGCGCGCTGATCGCACAGTCCGGATCTAGCACAGGCCTGGGGGGCTTCCTGTGCAAGTTCTGCTACACAGACGGCGGCCTGCAGCGTCTGTGGGCAGAAGGAGCGTCTCCCGCCGTGCGGTGTGTCGTCGCTGGGCCCGGGCTCTGCTTCGACCACCTCGCTACGGAGCTCCTGCCTCGAGGTCTGCACGTGCGCACGCACGTGCAGCGGTCAACAGGACCGGCCGTCATGTGACCAGTCATACAATGGTGTTATCGGCGTCCCTGTCGTTAGCAGCCCCGAAGGGGAAATTCCTCAAACAGAAGGCGTGGCACGTGATAATGGGTTGGTCCGGCGCCCCTGGGCTTCTTTGGGGTGCTGTCCCCCTGCGAGGCCCCCAGCACCACCCACGGTCGGTGCCCGCCGCTCCTCACAGCCAGTAGCCTGCTCGCCTTTGTCAATAGGGCCCCTGGCGCTGGGTTTACCCAGAGAGCAACAAGAAGCAACAAGAAGCAACAGCAACACAATCCGCTGTTCCGATCCTCTTATTGTGTGAGTGTGTGTCACCCAGCCATCTTAAAAATCGGTTGTGTAGTGCACGCCACTTTTGCAGACCTATACCTAAAAAGAAAATGCCCAACAATTAACTAAGGCGCAGGTATATATATATATATGACAGATCCTGCCAGGATTTTAACCTGAGAAGAGCGTAAGGTGGACCAAGAGACTAAAACAGAGATAAGTATATACAGCATTCAGATTTGGTGTATTGAATATTAGTCATAAGTTGTATCTGTTTGGTATATTCTGATTTCAAAGTTTTTGTGTGACTTTCTATAATTCCCCTTTTACCTTTTCTTGCTTAGATCTTATTCTTATTCCCAGCGGTTGAACTAAGGGAGTAAAGAAAATCAAAAAGCTTGACAGGGGATTAATTGCAGAACAGGTTGTTTGCTTCTTTTACTAGAAGCGTATAATAAGCAGACAAGAGAACAGAGCCTGGTTTAGTGGATTGCTAGACTGTTAGAAGAGCTCCATATCAGAGAGACTGAAGAGAAAAAACTTTTATATAGTTTGGTACCTGCAGGTGGAATTTTTGTTGTAAAACGAGTACACTATGTCTGATAAGGTAGACACGGTTGATATTGTGTCGCTTAATGCGATTGCTTCCGGAACGAACAAGAAGGTTCCTCGTGTTGTGGCAGCCGGATTGGGAGGAAAGTTGATGGGTACAAAGAGCTTGGTTGATGTGACTGCGGAACAGATCTCGAAGACGTCGTTGGAAACCTTGGAGGAGAAGGACCGTCGAGAAAGAGAGAAGTTCATCAATACAGCACACATTTCCGAGAAGCCATGGACGTTGAGCAACTGGTATGACCACATCAACTGGTTGAATATGATTTTGGTGGTGATGATTCCCTTGACTGGTATATTTTGTGCCTTCAAGCATCCTCCTCAGCCCAAGACCATGGTTTTGGCGGTGATTCTCTACGTTTTCTCCGGTTTGTCGATCACCGCTGGTTACCATAGGCTTTACGCCCACAAGTGTTACGACGCCTGTGTGCCTGTGAGGCTCTTTTTCGCGTTGTTCGGTGCTGGTGCCGTTCAAGGCTCGATCAAGTGGTGGTCACACTCCCACAGAGTGCACCACCGTTACACCGATACTCCCAGAGACCCCTACGATGCTAGACAAGGTTTGTGGTACTCTCACATGGGTTGGATGTTGGTTAAGGCAAACCCCAAGAATAGAGCCAGAGCCGACATTTCCGATTTAACTTCAGACTGGGTTGTTAACTTCCAGCACCGCCATTACTTGTCTCTTATGTTGTTCATGGGACTTGGTTTGCCCACATTGATCTCTGGCTACTTCTGGGGTGACTACTTGGGAGGCTTCTTGTACGCAGGTATCTTGAAGAGTTCTTTCATCCAGCAAGCCACTTTCTGTGTCAATTCTTTGGCTCACTGGATCGGTCTCCAGCCATTTGATGATAGAAGAACTCCAAGAGATCACGTTGTTACTGCTCTTGTTACTTTTGGTGAAGGTTATCACAACTTCCACCATGAGTTCCCTTCGGACTACCGTAACGCCTTGAAATGGTACCAATATGATCCTACTAAGGTTGTCATCTACTGCTTGTCTAAAATGGGTTTGGCATGGAATTTGAAGAGATTCTCTTCTAATGCTATTCAGCAGGGTATCATACAGCAGCAACAGAAGAAATTGGACAGAATTAAGGCCAAGCTCAACTGGGGTTCCCCAGTTGATGAGTTGCCTATCATGGACAGAGAAGAGTTCAATACAAGAGCCAAGAAGGATGGCTTGCTCATTGTTAACGATATCGTTCATGACGTGAAGGGATTTATCAAGTCTCACCCAGGAGGACAAGCTGTTGTCAGAGCTTCGCTTGGAAAGGATGCCACAGATGCTTTCTATGGTGCCGTCTATGCTCACTCCAATGCAGCGCACAATATGTTGGCCACTATGAGAGTTGCTGTCATTAAAGATGGTAATGGAACTGGTGATTCTTTCGAATTCCAACAACAATATCTTTCCAAGCAGGCAAAACAAGAGTAAGTTGTGAAGAATGTTCTATCCAGAAACATTGTTTCTAGGAATTGGTTATGTTTCTTAATTAAATAACAAATTCATTATTTCTTGAAATAGGAGTTTTTTGTACTTCTGACATATATTAGTTGGTATTTCTTCCAACCATTGCACCTTCTGGCTACTCTAAAATCAATAGATGCTTGCTGAGATGAAACATAAATCCACGATTCAGTTGAAGTCGAGGGTTATAGAAGCAATTTTGTGCGGAGTCTGAATTTAAGAAGTGCAGAAAAACGTCTCAACCTCTTGATCTATGCTGAAGATTTATATATCTGCTTGTTACTCTACAGCGGATGAAAAATGAGTTCATATTCACAAGGGTGAGAATTAAGGTTTAAAAAAAGGAACATTGTATTATGGTAATGATTGACAATTTAAGAGAGGCGTGTGTTGTGGATGAATTGGCAAGATGGAATTTGGTGATTTCGAAGTACTGATCTTACAGTCGGAAGGTGCAATAATACTGGAATTCATTTTATATGAGTTTTTGTTCGTTTGTTTACTTTTCTTCTTCGTAAGTGGCTTTCTAAAGTCCTGGAGTATCTAGATTTTTGTCAAATTGAACAACACAGAGTGTCTATTTCAAATCGCCTGTATATTTACATAGGTGCATCATTTTGGTTTATTTTCTATCTTCTGTATATTTTCATGAGATAAGGTTGATTAAATGTACTAATAAAGTTGTACTTTTACATACGCATATTTAAAGAAAATACACTAGGAATCTGTCTCCCATGTGGGAGTAACAGTATTCACTGCATTTTATTCATATTTTAGCTCTTCAGTTGCTATTTTGCATCACTTCAAGGAAGACGAAACAACTCAATGTCTTGGGCACGGGCACGGCTAAACCCTCAGTTATCATCGTGCACTTCTGCTTAAACCTAGAGAAACATCGATTGCTACTAAATACGAGAAGGCTCTTGCTTGAAACAGATATCTGTATCCCTTTTTGCTTTTGGGGTAATACAGATGAATCGACACCTGATAGCAAGCATCTTATCTGAGATGAGCTTCTTGCGGTTGGAGCAACATACTGTAGTCGCATTACACAAAAGTCCAAAAATATCGCAACTTAGGACCTGGCATGTGATATTGTATCACGTGTATTACCGCGACATTCTCTACGCTTTCATGGCCCTGTGGTAGCGGACTGCCTCCAGCAGGAGCCGCTGGTAGGGTGGGCTAATTGTACAGTGAGTGGAAAACAAAGTCTGTCTATCGTGTGGGATATGCATGCTTTAGTGTTTGTGTCTATTTTTCCTCCCTATGCCCTTGTGTCTGCTCTATGTTTGCAGTCATTCTAGCTCTCTGGTGCAGCACTTAGGCTGGGCCTCAGAATCATGCTAGAGCACCAGGTAATGATGCCCTTCGGGTAGCTACTATAACATGGTATGTGATGCGGGTATCTGCTTTTCTGCTACCATAGCATCTGTTGCCGTAGCTCACCGTGACCCATAATGGCGTTACCCTAAAAATGTCACCAGTTCGCAGAAAAGTTCGCTGATTTTTTTTTCCCATAGATAGTTCTTTGGTGACATAATCAGCTCACTTTTTCTTTTTCTCGCTTCCCAGCATAGTTTCAGTCAGTTTTGCCTGGAACTATCACGTTATGAAGTCCCTAGGGGTACAAATGCCAGAATATATAAGGGGGAGAAGGTAGAATTGTTTTATAGGGCTTTCGTTTATCATCAGCAAGCTTTAAGCAAACATTTAATCGCATCTCACTATAGCTGCGAAAAAAACACATTCAACACAAATTATAAGGAAACAAGCGAAACAAAATGGTAGTAGGACCAATTACTAGAACTTCTATGGCTAGTTTGTACAGAGGAAGAATTCCTTCTGTGCTTGCATGGGGTACAATCTTGGGTGCATTTTTGGGATGGCCACATGTTGCTGCTGCCATCTCCAACAAGTCGCACCATGCTCCTAAGATCAACATGTCCTATCTTTAGGGCAATTTGAACGCTGGTAGTGGGGTAGTACAAGGAAAGGGTTTCATTCGCTAACCTTTTCAAGCAAGTACTCTCTGCTGGCATGCAAATATAACGAAGGCATGCAGTCATTTTACAACGTTTAACTTATACGCTTATATATCGCATATAAATATGAATCGCATATTTGATAATAACTATGGTTCTGTAGACGATAGAACAGCATTTACTAGGTCTGTTGAGAAGGTGGTTTTGGTGGTAATCTAGTTTAGATGAGATGTGCGGTTTGCTCTGTGAAAGGCGAAGGCAGAACGGCACATAGGGCTCGCTTTGTTCTGGAGCACGTTGTATCAGGCAACTGGACTGCTAGTCTTCAGCCATGATGGAGACACTCGCCTGTCTGCGCTATTCCTGGGCCCTATGTTCGTCTATACGTGGGCTGGCGATGGGGAGTGTGGTGGAGAATGTTATGTGGTGCGAGCACGACCTTACTCCAATGACAGGGAGATAATGTGGCCGTCAGTAGTAGTTTAGAGAGACAAACAGTAGAAAGATGCCTAAGGCCTTCCAACCGATCAGTGATGTGATAGACACATCGCCCAGGAAGGGACACCAAGACAGTAATGACATATACGACGAGCCGGAGAACTTATTGGAAATAGAGGTACGTAACAACAGCGTGTAACCGAGGAGCCAAGGTCCAAGGACTGATGGATCGAACATGCAATGGAGCAAGACCAGGTCTACAAGTGAGCACCGAACTAACATACACAGGTCCGCAACCCCCAGACTCATTACGGCCGGGAGATATATACAGACTACGAGATAGTCTGTCGCGTAAGTACTTGTTGAATCGAGAGTCTGTTGCCACGCAGATACAGGCGACCAACAGACCCACGGTGGTGTTTGGGTGGCCCCCCGAGGGGAGCCACCCACCACCTCGTAGCCGTGTTCCTCTACTAACTAGCCCGCAGACAAATATACCAGCGTTCAAAAAGAGACACAGTCGAGTGCGCCGGCGCTACTCCGAGTTCGAGCATCTACGCAAGCTCTTGGAGCACGAGTCCACTCGTGTGATCATTCCACCCCTCCCGGGAAAGATATTGTTAAACTCTAATAAGTTTAACGAATTGAACATTGAGAAGCGGCGCCAGGGTCTAGAGAAGTTTCTCCAGGTCGTGAGCGGCCACCCTTTGCTCCAAACTGGCTCTAAGACACTAATACACTTTATCCAGGACGACAAGTGGGAGCCGCGGCCATTGTACTAAACTGCCTGGCCAGAGTGCCACAAAGGCGCCAGCGTCAGCGTAGGCGCTAGCCGCTTTTGTGAACAGCCGCCTCCCAAACTCCAGTCCACTGCCGCAGGACGAGGGGCGGGCAGACCGCCGACCTCGCCGCCGAATCTCTATTCTGCTGCTGATATATAGTATAAGTAGCGATAGCTGGATACAGTATGACATCATTTAGGTCTGTTAGCGGCTACTTGGTTCAGCCCTGCGGCGCCCTTGTTGTTGCTGCACGCGCTTTTTTCCGAGGAAACATTGTCGATGATTCGACCACGATCCAGCGCAAACGCCGGGCTCAGTGTGGTGAGGCCATGCCTCTCTCTGCGGAGGGTGAGATTCCCGCGCTGGTGGTGGACACTCGCGGGTCGCACTTCTCGGGAGGGCACCTTCATAGCTTTACGTACTTTCAATAGACTTTTTTCGTATCACCATAGAGCGCGAACCGCCAGAACTGGACCGCCGAGCGCTCGTGACGATTGCCATGCCGTTTTTTCCGTCCACTTTCTTTTCCTTCGGACAAGGCGCTCAGGCTTCCCCAGGCTGGGACCGTGCCGGAGATTGCCCTGAGGCGCTGAGGCGCTAGGGCGCCTACTCGCTCAGATTTCTGCTTGGAAAACCCCGGCCCACATAGCTAGCGCTAGCTTGGGCCCTCCAGTGCCCATCGCACCGCCGTTAAGCCCTGTGGAGGGCCCTCAGCTCCCTCCGTCGCCTCCCCTCCCCGTGGTCACTCGATGGACCCAGTGCTATGCACGTGCGCGCTTAGCGCTGGAGTTTGATGTACTCGGACTTTACGCCCAGACCGCCGTACCAAATGCCCTCAGCACGACCCCCTTCCTGCTCGCTCCGGCCTTGCGTCTCTCACCCACACCGCTCGTAGGCAGCATTCTCCGAGCAGCGACCGGCGACAAGCGCCCCCACCGAAATCGCATCTGGCGCTATTGCCGGGTCCAGCTCTGTGCTGGCGCAGACCCACCCCGAGCCCGAGCTCCGGCCACCTCTAATCACATTCCAGCACACACGCCAAGCTCGCTCTCACCCCACCATGCTCACACTACGGTGCCCAGCCAACACCTGCCAGACCTACCTTGCTCTCATGGACGGCGCTTTCTGACACCTGTTGTCTTTAACGCCCTATAGAGCCCCCGCCCACGTCACCTGTATCTACTCTCGGAGTCTGCGCTCTGTGGGGTGTGCGATGATTTGTGTCCAGATGCAATCTCTGCGAGTGCACACCGCAGCATTACGTAATTTCGAGATGGATAGAAGTCCGTTTCGCTCCCTGTAGACGGCCAGGGAGAGACGGTGTTGGGCCATGGTAGAATGGCCCTAAGTCGCCGCCCAGGGCCCGTGTGTGAGGCGGTCAGTGCTCCTCAGCGAGAGCGAGACGAGCTCCGAGTATGCTGATGCACCAATTACCGTAGGTCGAGGTCACTGGTGCAGTGACGAAAAACACCCAGAGTGCGGACTTACCCCGTATTTTGGACCTAAGCCCAAGCACACCAGCTACAACACCCCCAGTGCCCCTCTCTAGCCTGGTGCTCTAAGCACCAGGCTAATGTGCGACACACTGGGGCCACGCAGCTCGGGCATGCGTCATCGTCGATAAGGTGTCTGGCACAGATCGCCCCTCTTGGAGCCTCCTCCTTCCCATCTCGTTAGCACCGTTGATGGACAAATACACCGGAGAAAAAGAAAAAAAAAATTACCCCAAAAACTATATAAGGGGCCGTCCAGCACCTCAAATCACAGTTGACAGAAACCATTCTACACTGTAAATACACTAGTTTACATAGTATCTAACATTCATACGAGCACAGGTAGTTCGTATAGAAAGCACATACTTAAAAGACTAAACAGAAACGCAGTTACGACGCTACCATAGCAGGATCTACAGCAAGCAAAACACCAGTCTACGACTAAATAAAACGAAATGAGTATCCCAGCCAAGCAAAAAGCTATTGTTTTTGAGACCAACGGTGGTCCATTGGAGTACAAGGAAATCCCTGTTCCAAAGCCCGCTCCTAACGAAATATTGATTCACGTCAGGTACTCCGGTGTCTGCCACACCGATTTGCATGCCTGGAAGGGTGACTGGCCATTGCCAACCAAGTTGCCTCTTGTCGGTGGTCACGAAGGTGCCGGTGAGGTTGTTGCTCTCGGTGCGAATGTCAAGGGCTGGAAAGTCGGTGACTTGGCCGGAATTAAGTGGTTGAACGGGTCGTGTATGGCTTGTGAATTTTGCCAGAACACCAACGAGAGTAACTGTGCTGAGGCCGACTTGAGTGGATACACTCACGACGGTTCCTTCCAGGAGTATGCTACTGCTGACGCTGTCCAGGCTGCCCACATTCCAAAGGGTACTGACTTGGCCCAGGTTTCTCCAATCTTGTGTGCCGGTATCACTGTCTACAAGGCTCTCAAGACCGCCAACTTGAAGGCTGGCCAATGGGTCGCTATCTCCGGTGCCGGTGGTGGTTTAGGTTCCTTGGCCGTTCAATACGCCAAGGCTATGGGTTACAGAGTTCTTGGTATTGACGGTGGTAAAGAGAAGGGTGACTTCGTCAAGTCCTTGGGTGCTGAGGCCTTCATTGACTTTACTGTTTCTAAGGACATTGTCAAGGACGTCCAGGCTGCCACTGGAGGTGGTCCACACGGTGCCATCAATGTCTCTGTTTCCGAGAAGGCCATCTCCCAGTCCGTACAATTCCTTAGACCAACTGGTACCTCCGTCTTGGTCGGTTTGCCAGCCCACGCTAAGGTTGAGAGTTCCGTTTTCGATGCCGTCGTCAAGTCCGTTTCCATCAAGGGTTCTTACGTCGGTAACAGAGCTGACACTGCCGAGGCCATTGACTTCTTCGCTAGAGGCTTGGTCAAGTGTAACATCAAGATTGTTGGTTTGTCCGAGTTAGCCAAGGTTTACGAGTTGATGGAACAAGGTAAGATCATCGGTAGATATGTCGTCGACACCTCCAAATAAGCATGCTGATGCTTGATTTTGGTTCCTGGACTCTTTGTACATATCCGAATTGTGAACTTTGGGGGCAGTTCAATTTGCGGTCCATTTATGGTTTCGTAGCTTATGGCGTATGATTTTGTACGAAAAATAAATTTTGTTTACACTGCTAGAGTAAAGAGTTCGTATACACTGTAATCCACCTCTGGTGCAGGACCAGTAGTGGTATCTTGAAGCGAATACTATTTCATCCTTGTAATAAGGTATTATGTTTTGCGTTTTTTTGTTCACGACTTTCTTCCGCCAACCCTACCATTCTTGTTCATTACCTCAACATGAAAGATGTACAAGCTTGTCTGTTAATAACTTAACCTAATCTACGTCATAAGAATAATTACTTAACATAATATATTTAGTCCAAATTTAGCCAAAGTACTGTACTTCCACTACACACTGTCTGGAAAAATACGGAAACCCTAGTCTAGCTCACTGAAATATTATACTCGATTGGTGAGTATAAACTTTCTAAAACATTAAGCTTCTAACTACTTGTATCATTGAACTAGCCTAGCCAGTTTATGAGTCGGTCCCCATATTTCTCATCTCTCTCATTCGTTTGACAATCAAAAAAAGTTGGTAAAGAAAACAAAACAAAAACGGATCAAATACCAAACAATTCCGTCCCTATAAATTAAAAGGCAGTATTCAATGGAGAAAGAACTGGCTTACCCTTGTAGAACTGGATAGTTCTAGTAGCCCTGTCTGCAACACCCTCTGGGGTGAAGCTGAAGTATTTGTAAATTTCAGGTGCCTTACCAGAAATACCGAATCTGTTCAATCCAAATTGTTCATGAGAGTACTTAGACCAGCCGAAAGTAGACAAAACCTCGAAGGACAAGATTGGTACACCATCTGGTAATACAGACAACTTGTAGTCAAGTGGTTGCTTGTCGAAGGTGAGGAAGTCAACAAGGGACACAACGTTAGCCTTGACACCCTTCTCGGCCAAGCTCTTAGAAGCGTCGACTGAGATAGATACTTCAGAACCAGAAGAGACAATGATAATATCTGGCTTCTCATGGGAGACTAATGTGTAACCACCTTTGGCAGCCTTCTCAATAGAGGATCCATCCAATTGAGGAAGGTTTTGTCTACTCAATGCGATGACAGAAGGAGTGGAAGTGGACTCGATAGCTTTCAAGTAAGCAGCGGACACTTCATTACCGTCAGCTGGTCTCCAGACAGACAAGTTGGGGATAGCTCTCAAGTGAGCCAATGTCTCTATAGGCTGGTGAGTAGGACCATCTTCTCCCAAACCAATAGAGTCGTGAGTTGCAACCCAGATGACTGGATGACCAGAGATAGCTGATAATCTCACAGCACCGGCAGCGTATGAGACGAAGTTCAAGAAAGTACCACCGTAGTTCTTGTAGTTAGCACCAAAGGCAGCGATACCGTTCATGATGGCACCCATACCATGTTCTCTTACACCATATCTGATGTATCTACCAGAGTAGTCTCCCAAGCCGCTGGATGGAGGCTGGAAGTCAACGGCATCTGGAGTCCTGGTCAAGTTTGAACCAGTCAAATCTGCAGATCCACCAATAACTTCAGGGATAACAGGAAGAATCTCAGTCAAGGCAAGCTCTGACAACTTTCTGGTGGCTAATGCCTTGTCACTAGGCTTGTAGGTGGGTAAGGCCTTGGCCCAACCTTCTGGCAATTTGCCGTCAATACGACGTTGCACTTCTGCACCCAACTCTGGGTATTTCTTTTTGTAAGCTGTAAACAAATCATGCCACTCATTGTAAACCTTGAGGCTCTCTTTAACGTGCTCATTGTAGTAGTCAGTGACCTCTGGAGGAATGACAAAAGTCTGTTCTGGGTTGAAGCCATTCTGTTCCTTCAATTGCTTAACATCATCAGGCTTCAAAGGAGCACCATGAACACCATGAGTACCAGCTTGCAAGGAACCGTAACCAATGGTTGTGGTCAATCTGATCAAAGTTGGCTTGTCTGACTTCTTGGCCTCGTCGATAGCGTTAGAGATGGAGTCCAAGTCAGAGTCACCCTTTGGAACTTCCAAGATATTCCATCCGTAAGCTTTATATCTCAACAAGACATCCTCAGTGAAAGCAACATTGGTGTTACCATCAATCGAGATGTGGTTGTCATCCCAAAAAGCAATCAAGTTGTCCAATTGCAAGTGGCCAGCCAAGGAGGAGGCCTCAGAGGAAACACCCTCCATCAAACATCCATCACCCAAGAAAACGTAGACCTTCGAGTCAGAGATGGGGAAGTCTGGTTTGTTGTAAGTGGCAGCAAATTGCTTTTGGGCGATAGCAATACCAACGGCGTTGGAGATACCCTGACCCAAAGGACCGGTTGTTACATCGACACCGGGGACATCCAAGGCTTCTGGGTGACCTGGGGTCTTGGAGTTCAATTGTCTGAACTCCTTCAAGTCGTCAATCAGCAAGTCAAATCCGTACAAGACCAACAAACTGTACAATAAAGCACAGGCGTGTCCGTTGGACAATACGAATCTGTCTCTGTTGAGCCACTTGGTGTCCTTGGGGTGAAAGTTCATCCTCTTCCACAAAGCGTGGGCGGCAGGAGCCAATCCCAAAGGTGCACCGGGGTGACCAGAGTTTGCCTTTGACACGGCATCGACCGACAACAAACGGATCGTGGCGATAGATAATTGATCAATGTCCTTACCCATTTTTGCACTATACTATATCGATATTCTACTCTGTTAGTATGGTTGTCCTTATTTTCTCTCCAGGGTGTCTTGTTCCTTTATATTTCCTTCAAATTTTCAGCACGGGGAAACAATGTAGCTCGCAGAAAACTATTGCTCGCAAGTCCGACGCTTGCCACCGTTGACCCTAACCTTAACCAGCTTGCATTGTACGGATGGCCACACGCTGTCACATGTCTGCGGCATCCTTCAGGGCGCCATAGACCCTCATCCCGGCCATCCAACTCCGTGATTCCATGCATTGCTGTTGGGATTAGCCGCCGACTGGACTACCATAAAATCCTAAAAAATCCCTCTTTCTCGCCCCTAGGCTAAACAATTCGCTCCCAGGAACACCATGACCCATTCTATACGGCCATTTGCCGCCTCTGCGCTGTATACTTACTTTATTTAAAGTTTATAGTACTTTTCCTAATAAAAACTATTACCACGAACTTTGCTCGCCTTTTATATATTTGCTGCACCTGTGATCACCGCTCGTTATGTTGAGAAATTGGCAGCCGAGCTGCCACGCAGTTACCCTCTCACCTATAGAACCATACAATTGCAGCAGCACGTCCGCTACATCGACACAGCGGACGGGCAAGATTCGTCTGATTAATAATACCAGTCAGATCCAGACAATTGACGGGTCTTATAGCGGTATAGGTCCGAGTGGGGACGTAATACGGCCCAAAGACCTATGACCGCTGGCATCAACATACAAGAGCGAGTCGCTAAAAATCGTGTAGACCACTACAGCGGCAGCCCTCCTACATTAGCAGGTCCGCTAGATCAGAGGATTAACGAGGTGTTTTCTTGCCGCCATTTGTAAGGGCACTTATGTGGGGCTTGTAGGGTGTTTCTACGGCAGTGCGAGTGGCGCGAGCCCAGCAAATACCCACAGCGTGGAGCATTTGGTCGTTTCTCGAAGCGACCAAATGTCCTGGCAGCGGGAGCAGTGAGGTAGTCAAGCAGCCCAGAGTACAGCCTGTCGCTGGACCCATTGAGGAACCCCGTCCTAGGCCCAACGGGGCGAAAATTTTTTCTGCGACAAACTGCTCCAGGAGAGCTCTCGACCGGTGCTGACAAGAAGAGCCTTTGTCGGAGAGCACTGGAAAACAGAACACAAAATCGCTGATTTTGTGTCTGAGACTACAGGGCCGTTAGGGCATCTCACATGGGTTATGGCCCACCATGGCAGGCCATATCGTGTTAGTGGGGGTATCTACCTTTATTTTAACACATATAGCCGGCACGTAGAACTATACATAACTATACAAGACACGAGGCTCATGGGTGCCTCTGCGAGTCTGTGGGGTCGTCGAAGGGACTTCGGGGAGGCCCGTCGTATTCGACGTCGAGAATGAAAGAGCCAGAGTCGTTTGCGGGGGGGCCAGCAGCCATTCCCACGGTGGGAGGCGGGAGCAAAGAGACGTCTACGGCCGACGACGTGTCGATCAAGACCTCACGTCCCAGTCTGTTCAGTCTGGACAGCCCCTGCAGCACGGCGGAAGCGGGACCTGTGCCTGCAGACGTTGGGGCCAGCGGCTGGCGAACGCTCGTGGCTCGCTGGATCTCGCCTATGTCAGAATCGACGTCGGAGTCGGAGTCGGAGTCTTCGCCCGCGAGTTCGGAGGCAGAGTACAATCTCTGGCTGTCGGACTGACTGCCCGTGTGGGCAAAGCTGAAGGGCAGGGTGCCGTTGTGCGGCACGCCGTTATTGGCGTGCAAGAAGCCGTTGGCGCGGTCTGCGCGTACCTGCTGGTTGTACTCCTCTTCTTCGTCCTCCTCTTCTTCACCCTCTTCGATCCGGTCGACGTTGACCAACTTGGGCTGGACCTTGATGGCGGTCATGGTCCGGTCACGGGGCTCTGTGGAACCGGAACCGGCCAGTCCTTCGGGCCTTCCCCCTGAACGGATCGTCCCCACAATCGAGGCATCTTCCAAGGCATTCAAGTCAGAGAAAATGCTGTCGTCCTCATTGGAGTAGATCAGCTGCGTGTTGTTCTTTGTGGGGCGCACCGTGACTCCTGGGATGTATGCGATGGGCAAGATGTTTGATGCGGCTGTCGAGAGAGACGTGGCGAGAGACCGGCGGTCGCTGGCTATCGATGCTGGGTACGTGCCTGCCTGTACGCGTTGTTTCTGGCGGGCACTTCTGTGGGCCGCTGCACGGCGCTTGCCCTTATTTTTGGGGTTGATTCTCGTGAACGACTCGTACGAAGAGACCCGGCGGTCCTTGACAGATGGCCTCAGGGCTGCGCCGATGCCTGGAGGCTTCTCCCAACGCTGCGCCGGCTGGCGTGCCGGCTGCGCAGCCGCCGTCTCGGCCGCCGGCTCACCGCTGATGCTGTCCAACTGGCTGATCGTATAGTCTCCATCCTTGTCGTACTCCTTGTCCATGTCTCCCATGGTGATATCATCCTCATCCTCCAAAAAGGGCCGTTTCTTGCGGTACACAAGAAAATAGAACAACAACCCGCCCACAAGCGCAACGAAAACAAGGCCTCCCACAATGCCACCAACTATGCTCCCTGCCGGCGTCTTCTTCTTCTGTGTCAAGGGCGAGCAGTAGTACTCAGCACACTTGGAACACGATGCCGACCGTAAAAAGCACTCTTCATTCTTCTTACAGTTGATTGTACACGTAGGCAGAGTAGGAGGACACGAAACACAGTCCTGTCTCTTCGTGAGCTCTGCTAAAAATGCTAATTCTTCTATCATCTCCTTTCTATACAAAAGCCATTAATTGTCCTTCTTTTCGCCCTTTTCTGAAATTTCTCTTGATCTTAATACCTGTGTTCTGTGTTCTTCTTGGGCTCGAAATATATCCTGCCCTATTTATACTAAGAATCCAACCTATCGATCTATAAATCTGTTCACCTTGTGTCTCGAACCTATCCGTTCCTTAACTTATCCCTTTTACCTGTTTTAAGATTGGTCTTAATTAATTTTCAATGCGATCTGGCATTCAGAGAATGCTATTGATACATAATCTTCAGGCACACGCAGATTCTAGACTAACTATCACTTCTGTCTATTTATGTTACTTTATAGCTATAAGCATTATTTCATTAATCTACATGCAGTTGATTTGGTCTCTACCTAGATAAAATACATAGAAGAATTTTAGCACGAGTACCTTATTATAAGTGGAGGGGGAGAGAAGGAAAAATGAAATTCGTAAATGTACTTCAGAATACGATGAGAACACTATTGGGACGGTTTTCATTTTTTTTCTCGTAAAGGAGCACCTGTGGCCAGTGGAAATAGCATCGGAACGGTTCTTACACAAAAGACTCCTTGAAATCCCTCTTGAACTCGAAATTGTCTTTTCTTCTGATGAGCCAGGTCCTCTCGTAGTCGAAGTACTTGTAGTTCTCCTCCTTTGATTCGGGTGTGCTCTGCTTGCTTGAGTCATCTACCTTCTGGCCAGGCAATGCAGACTTTTTGGCAGGCACCTTGTTATCCCTGAGGAACCACTGCTTTGTTTCCTTGTTGAATAACCAACCCCTTCTGCTCAACTCTCTTGCTGCGTTCCACTTGGAGTAGGTGTCAATGCCCTCGTTGTAGTAGAAACAGAAGAACAAAGTGTCATTGTCGAACTTTTTCATTAGCAGGACTGAGTTAAGCTCGTACATTGGCTCCTGGGGATAGTCGATCGACGAAGGATGGATGTGTACAGGGTTGTATTGCCTCACTTTCTCTGCGTCGAAGGAGTCGGGGCAGTTGAGGAGCGACGACTCCAATAGCTGGCTGATGGCCTGGAATGGTAGAGGATTATGCAATCTAGACTCCAGCAATGCTGCCAATCTGGATGCTGTGTAGAAAAATTCCTTGCGTTCGAACGGCACTGGCAGCAGCGATTCCGACCTGGTATCCTGGCTTGGCTGCTGTGGGTAATTGTTGCTCACCTTTCTCTTCGTTGCTTCAACAGAGACAGCCCTCTGGTTCGCAATTTGAGGAGATGCTGTCTTGGACCTAGATACGTTATTGAGTCCAGGAGGAGAAACTTTCTGGGCTGGCGAAGACGCTGACACTTGGGCTGCCTTTATGATATTGGAGTACGAATTCTCATTATTCAAGGGAGGTGGATTGGGAGCAGGAACAATATTCACTTTATTTTTCTTTGGTGTGTTGCTAGGAGAAGCAGATCCGCTCGATATTTTTGTTTCAATTCTCTTTTCAAGCTTGGTATCAATCAGCGAAGCTTTTATGGTTTCGGGTCTGTTCGGTACCTTGCTCTCGACCTTTATTTCTTGTTTCAGGTCAGTCTTTGTAGGTGTTTGCTTCACATCTGACTTGGTCTCTTGTTTGGAGTCGATCTCCACTATGTCAGACGCATTGAGAACAGACGTCTCCGCTACCAGCGTTTGCGCTTCAGTCGAATCGTCTTCTATATCTAACTGATCATAGAAATCATCATACTCAACATAATCCTCGTCTTGGTTATTTTCGACGTAGTATTCTAAATCATCCTTTATGTCGTCGATTCTCTCGGGTGCCAACCTTTCGAGCTCAACGTTTGTCAATATGCGCTCCAATTTGGACAAATGGTTATTATTCCTTTCGATTTTATACCTACAGTCATCTATCGACGCTTGAACCATGTAAACATTAGATGCCTTAGTTTTCTTTAACTGGGTTGAAAGCAGATGGAGTTCCTGCTCGAGTGCATCACTTTGTTGGCTTATTTGGTCAATTATATCGCCCAAGTAGTTAAGCGATTCAGACTTCTTCATGTTATCGGAATCCCCATATCTGCTGTACTTAGGCTTCTGTGTCTGGAGCTCCAAACCTTCGTTGGAAAATTGTTTAATCTTCGAGGATTTCTCCAAGTCTTTAAACTGGTCCATTGCATGTTCAATTCTAGTACGATTCTCCTGGAGCATGCTTTTGTCCAACTTTATGCTGCTGTCATTAAGCCATGTCTTGAGCTGATCTCTCAGTCTCTGGAGTTTCTTTATTTCCTTCTTGAGGTCACTCTCAAGCTTTTCCTTCTGAGAACTGATTTCTGTAGTCATGAGCTTTTCATGTATATCATCGAATACAGACAACCCCTCTGATATCTTCTTGTTGGTTTTGTCAAACTCCTGCTGTAGCTTCCTAGTACTCATCCTTGGCTATCACTTTATTAGTTGTTCCTTCTATTGCTACAAAGACTGGTCTTCATAATACTAAAATGTTCGTTCGTCTTATTTCCCATGATAAGAATTACGCTTGAAATTCTTGAATTACACACTGACGGCTACATTTCTCTAATGAAAATTCTAATTATCTAAGGCAAGGGACCAATCTCCTTCTTGAGGAACTCCTCGCTGAAATGGCTCAATTGGCTAAAGTTGGTTTCAAAACCATTGATTCCTCCGTAATAAGGATCACTCACTATCTTCTCAAACTGAGGGTCTGTTCTCCATTCTCCAAAAAGTGATATCCGGCTTTTGCAGTCCTTTGGCTTGCCGAACAAAAGATCCTGTAAGTTGGACTCGTCCATGGCTATGATGTAGTCAAAATTCTTGTAGTCACTTGGGTTGATTCGTTGCGCAACGTGGTTAACTGGTACCCCATGCTTGCGGCAGGTCTTGGCCGATCTACTGTCAGGAGAATCACCCGTATGCCATCCACCAGTACCAAACGAGTCTATGCGGTCAAAGTAATCAGCATATCCTAACGTTTTTACCTTGTGCTTGAATATAGCCTCAGCCATAGGTGACCGGCATCTGTCATGTTAGAACCATATTGCGTCGACTTTTTCGGATATCTGTCGCAAATCATGCAACCGTCGTACTTACATGTTTCCTAGGCAAACGAATGCCACTGAAAGCTTCCTATCCTTAGGGTTAAACTCAGTTACCATCTTCTTTAAAAATACAGTTAAACTATTTAAAAATACATAACCTATACAAGTCGCGCACATCTTTTCAGCTCTCCTTCAAGAAGAGCTCTTAGTCTAAAACATTAAAAAGAAACTACAAAAATAGTAGTTTAATAATCAGAAGAAAGTGACTATTCCATTGCAGATACCATTAGCTGCTTCCAATCATCTAAATTAATTGGATCGTAAATGTTGTCAAAAATATCATTTGTCTTTATCTTTTTCTCTATGAATAGATTTTCGATATCATTGTCATCTTCCTCTAATGGGCGCTTGACGCCATTTGCTGTCGACTCTTGATTCGAGTTCTCTTGAATCAGAGCACATACCTTAATTATGTCAGGATCGGCAAGATCCTTGATGTTGTCTACTTGTTTGAAAGAAGACATAATCACACTAGGTTTTATCTCACAAGTCCACTCACCAGGCGTATTTTCAGGTGACAATGGAGACTTCACTTTACCTGGTTTGCCATTAAGCAGATTATTAGGAGTTGAAAAAGCACCCCCATTGGCAACTGAATCATCCAACTCCAAAAGGTTCGACAAAGCCTTGCGGAAGAATAATTCTGGGTTAACATTGGAAAGGCCCCTGCGCTTTGCGACCACTTCGTCGATCAGGGTATCTTTGAGTAAGTCACCCACGGTTTCCTCTGCACTCCTACCAAAGTTAGGAGTGTTTTTAACCTGAGCATTAGGGGAGTATTCTGTGGGTGTGTTCTTATTGCTATGTGATGCTGGGACTTGAGGAGTATTAATACTGTTAGGAGTTCTAATCGCATTTGCCAAAGACGCCGGTGTGATAACATTATTGGCTGGCGTAGGAATTGTCTCCTGAGCACCAGCTCTCCCGGCTGACCTCTTCCTATTTGCAGCTCCATTGACAGATGAAGGTGTTGCCGCAGGAACCAGTTTTTTGTTAACCGAAGCTCTCGATGGAGGCTTTTGAGGCACAAAGGATCCTGGTGCGGCCGTATTTCCTTGCACTGGGGGAACTTGGTTTGACATGACTGGCGACAAGTTATTCATCATGGTGTTATGAGCGATACTTTGTCTTTGAGCCTGAGTACGCATAGCTTGTTGAGGGGGTACTTGTTGCTGAGTATTTGCTGCCGCTACATTGGGCCACATATTAGCTGAACCAAAGTTCATTGCACCTTGTTTGGCCTCTTGTATTGTAGGCATTCCCGCTACATTTTGAGGTATACTACCATTTCGAGCCTGATTACCCATAAATTGCTGTTGCGCCTGAGGAGGATATGCAGCATTTTGAGTCTGTGGAATTTGAGATGACTGAGAGCGCTGCTGTTGCAAATGCTGCTTTCTCATGTTGAACTGTTCTTTAACAAACTCAAAATACTTTTGGTACTGCAGCCGTAACTTTTCCACCAAATCAGGAGTAGCTAGAATAACTCCCTGCTGCAACTTCTGCATGATATTTTTTGTCATATATTTCATTTGTATTAACCTCTTAGTGCCCTCAACGTTTCTCGTAAGAATAAAAAAGTAGCTTATAATGCTATCGATATTTGCGTATTGCTGAGAGATTCTTATAATTGACTCCTTCACTGTATTTTTTTCTTGTTGTGACAAGAGCATTGTCATGTCTTTCAACGCTACATTTGTCTTAGAAACCTCTTCAATTAATTGCCTTAATTGTAACTTCATCTCCTCCGTTAATGGTGGCAAAAGAGACGTCACTGGAGCCTCTGGTTTAGCAGATTTGTCATTGGCCTGAGACAACAAGTTAGGACCACTAGAGACACCACCTGTACTCAAATTCCTTTGTTGCATCAAAGGGGAGGTAAGGTTATTTAATTGAGTTTGAGGATCCATTACAGGAGGCTGTCTGTTACCCAATTGAGGATTCCCCATCATTGGTTGCTGGTGGCCCATATTTCCCTGGGCCTGATTATGAATCTGAGATGAATTAGGCATCGACATGCCCCCCAAACCAGCTTTTTGTTGTAGTCTTCTCTGGACCTGAGCCTGGTTCGCTGAGTTTGTAGGGTTCACCGCCGGCGCGTTTATGTTGTTCGAGACCTGACCATTCTTTTGCTTCCATAGTAAAGCCTTTTGATGATTGATATATTTGTGAATGAAATTTTCTTTATGAGATTGGTCTAAATTAGGTTGGATTTGGCCATTGGCTTGCAATCTTGTCAACAATCTCATTGCATCAGCACTATACTTCATGATATCTTGTGGTGTCACAGGAAAGTTTAGTTGTTTATTATTACCCAGCTGGTTCATCTGATTCATTTGCATCTGCTGAGGCGTCTGTTGAGGCGTCTGTTGAGGATTCTGTGCGGGAATCTGACCCTGGCCAGCCTGCGAAGGCATTGCTGATGGTTGATGCAACAGCGGCAGCTGGCTAGGATTGTGATTTGGATTTGCCATAGCGTTGCGCTGCTGGAGTTGTCTCTGAAGAAATTGCTGTTTTTGCTGAGGGGTCAAGCTGTTCAAGTTGAAATTTGGTGAAGCGTTATTTATGACTGGAGTACCAGTTTTCGAGACATTGACATTGTTAGGGACATTCATATTCATGTGTGCTTGTGATTGATGTTGAGGCTGATGCTGTTGAGACTGCTGTTGCTGGTGGGGTTGCAGTTGAGGCTGGGGTGGTTGGGTTTGTTGAGCTTGTTGATGAAGTTGTTGCTGAGACATTCTTTGGCTCTGCATTTGGTTCAACTTCTGCTGCTGGTGCTGTCTAATAGCGAGCTGCATGTGTGTGTTGTGGATCTCCTTTATAATTGGCATGGAAGACAGAGGTATGATTTTCTTCTGAAACAAATCAAAGATTTGGGACCATGTGTTGGTACTTGGAGGCAAGTTTGGAATCTTCGCCAATAAGGCCTGTGGAATGGGGACGTTTCTTATCATGTTGTTAAGCTGTTGCATCTGCTGCTGGGTAGGCAATGAAGGCTTCTGGCCATGAGACTGCGGCTGTTGCTGTTGCATGGGCTGTTGTTGCTGCTGCTGTTGCTGCATGGGCTGGCCCTGGCCAGGGCCCCGCTGCTGGCCAACCATGCCCTGCCGCATCTGGCCCTGCATGACCGCAGAGGGCTGCTGTCTCACGGGAGCCTGTTGCTGCATGTAGTTCATGTTCTGCGAACCCATTCCCATCTGCTGGCCCCCCACGCCCATGATATTCTGTCCCATCGACGCCCCCATATTCTGCCCCATCATCTGGTTCCCAGCCCCCATGCCGCCGCCACTGTTGTGGTTCCTGATCGTGTTCCGAAGCTGCGTCACCTTCTGCTTGATCAACAAAAGATACTCCTCCCGCGTCTTCGACTTCATGAACGTAAACTTCTCAAACTCCTGCGCCATGTTGGCCACCTTCTGTGCATCAAAGTTGCTTCCTTGGAGCTCGCTGAGCGTCCCCGTCAAGATTTGCACAATCTTCTGCCGATCGTTCACGGAATACATGGCATGCCATGTATTCATGTTCGGCGGCTGCTGCATATTGTTCATCTTTGCCCTATTCTCGATGCCCTTGGTCCCTCTAATTCAATTTTATTCAATCAATCTCCGGCTTTGATTAATTATAAAAATATTCCTCGTGTTGTATAATCAATTATAACTTGTTTTGAACTCTCCTACTCCGATTTCCTAACTTACTAACTCTCCTCGATCGCTATACTTGCCTGAACACTCCCAATCCCGTTTCTTCCTTACTCACAGCTTTTCCAACCGCCAGATAAAGGAAAAGATTTTAGTGTAGTCAAATCAATTAGCCTTTTTATCCCGCTTTCGAGTTTGATGTTTGCGAGACAGGAGTAAAATCAGTCCCCTCTAAAAAATTACAAAAATAAAATAAAAAAAAAAAAAAATTATGTACTGGTGATTAAGGACGAAAAGATCTAGAGAGAGACTATGAGAAAGATGGGTCAAAGGTATCTAGTTGAGTAGAAGATGAGCGTATAGACACAAGTGTAGTTATTATTCCCGGAAGGAGGGTCGAAGCAGGAGGTTGCTGGGAGGATAAACCATCGATGGGCCGAAGGACGCACAATGGCGTGGTGCTCGAGCCGTTTCAAACGGCAATTGTTCTCGATGTCAAGAGCGCAATACAGGGGACATCGGAGACGGAGCAGTGGGCTACAGGGACTGGGCTGCGAGGAGAGGCCACATGGTTAAAGTAAGGCTAAAGTTAGGCTAAAATATGGCTAAAAAATGACTAGATATGACTAGATATGACCGTAAGATAAGCAGAGTGCATGTAGATATAGAGGCTAAATAGCCGTGTAGCGACGTTTCACGGCGTGGGGATCATCTCTGATGAGCAGCGAGGAGTCGTCGACAAACTCGACGGCGTGGTTGAGGTTCCAGTGCTGCTTGGCGTACTTGAGCCCCTGGATGTTGAAGCCCAAGTTGTTGGTGGATGCGACAAGCCCATCGCGGAGCTGAGCCTTGACGGCTGCAATCTGGTTTTTGATGCGAGGATCGCGCTGGTGCACGAGCTCGTTGAAGTTGGACTTGACGATGAAGAAGAGGATGCGGCAGATCAACGCGGTTTTGGCAGTGTTTCCCGAAAAGTTGGACGCATTTGTCCAGATCTCCATGAAACGAAGAAGCTTGAGCGAGTACGAGAAGGGGAGAACCAAAAGAGCGTCCTCGAGCTGCGAAACCTTGATGCTCAGCAACGTGTTCAACACATACTCCTGGCCCGTGACACCAAGGGCTAAGAGAATGGCGTTTGGCGTTGGTTTCACGGGCCGAACGTTGGTCTTTTTGGACTCAAAGTGTCTCAAGTGCTGAGCGTACTCTTCAGTGGCATCCAAGTCTTCTGTGCCTATCTCCAACGCCTCCATGAGCTTTTCGCCCGCCTTGAGAGACTCCATTGTCTGTTTCGACACTCTGGCTGCCTCGTCCTCATCTTCCTTGCTTTCGTCTTCGCCTCTTGCGCCGTCGTCGTCCTGCTCCAAAGACCCGAGTAACGTGTTTTCGTAAACTTCTTCCATCTCTTTTTCACGTTCTTCCTCCAAAAATACTTGGTCTGTGGTTGCCACCCACATTCTAATGGAATGGTCGTGAGAAGTGGACATCATGACTTTCCCGTCGCTGCTTATGGCAAGACACCACACCTCTGATTTATGGGCAGGTAACTTTTGAATACACTCAAACTTGTCTCCATCCCAGTATTTTATAAGTCCGTCCTTACCGGACGAAAAGAAGTTGTGGCTTCCGGGAATAAATTTGACGTTCATGATCGAATCTTGATGACCAAAGATAGATTTGTGACAGTCACCAAAGTCCAAACCCCAAATCTTTATATTTTTATCTGCAGAAGATGTAATTATGAGCTTTGAGTCGTCAGATATATCAATTGATAACACGGGTAATTTATGACCATACAAGGTCAAGAACAATGTAAGAGTATCCAAGAACACCACTTGAACGTTATTATTTAAAAGGGAAATTGCCAACAATCTAGAATCTGGTGACACTTTAACGCACAACACATCTTCATTCACTTCCAATGTTTGATGATGAATAAACTTAAGCCTCGAGATGAAGTTTTCTGTGCCTGGAATATTTTCACGTTCTAGCTTGAAATTCCAAAATTTGACAGTCCTGTCATTTCCTCCGGTTATCAAGGTTTTCCCATCTGGTGTCAAGTCCATTGACCATATAGCCAGTCCAGATTCATCATCTGTCGAGGACAGGTTTTCATGGGCTTTTTGAACTCTGTCGACAATGGATGAAGTCGCCAAGTCATACAACTCAAGATCACCATTTTTGAACCCGACAGCAATTAATGTTCCTCCTGGTAAAAACTTACAGCACAAAGCATACCCCCCATCCAACTCAAAAGTACGAATAACATTAAAGGTCTTGATGTTCCATATTTTCAATTCGCCATTTGAAGCAGTCGCTAAAAGTCTGTTATCGGCTGCAATATCCATGGATCTTATGTCAGTTCTATGACCAAGTAAATCGATTGAGTGCTTCTTTGCAGAAATTATTTCGTTATCATTAGATTTGGTAAGGTTTTCCGGAATGTGGATCGTATGATACTCAATAGAGTTGTTAGTTAAAGAAAGTACAACGTCGATATTCTTATTTGACAGCCCTGACTTTGCCCAACATGCTGATTTAATTTTCGAGGAAGTTCTTATAACTGCAAATGATGATATTAACATTTCAATTTCGGTCTCGTGTAAATATTTTATTATTTCAGCTTCTTCGAGACCCTTGGTCTTGAGTCTCTTAGTTCTCCTGCTGATTGCTCTTTTAACTTCGTCTTCGGTCCTGAACCTAAAGAATTCTATTGTCTTGTCACTATTTTGTAAATAGAAAATTTCTATTTTAGGGCTCTTAGCAGAACTTATAGTCTCGAAATTTATATTCACACATCTGGATTTACTCTGTTTCTCGAAAGAGCCTTTCTCTACCAATTTGTGACCATCCTCTGATTCCAAATTTAAGACCCAAAGCTTAACCTCATTTTTACTTCCAGCAGTGATTATTAGTTCTGAAGATTCATTCGAACCTAATGACCAACATTCATCAGAGAATGCTAGATGTGTTTCGATACATTGTCGAGATTTCAAATCCCACAATTTTATCAACCCATCTTTGCCAACGCTTAGCAAGTAGTCCTCTATGTCATCGATAGAAATGCTATTTTGGTTCTCCAGCAACAATGAAAGACCGTTTATTTGTCCTTTATGTCCCTTGAGTTTGAATAAACCTTCTTCGCTCACAAGATCCCACAAAATAATTGTAGCATCTGAAGATCCAGACACAAGCCTTGTTCCACTTCTATCAAATATCATTGTAGTGATTGATGACTTATGACCTTGCAAGCTAATCAAAGGAGATGCAGACGCAATATCCCATACCTTGATTGATCCATCGGTGTACCCTGCTGCTATGATATTTGCTTGCTCATTATACGCCAAGTAAGTTGTCAGTGCGGGTGCAGTGGATGTCGAGGCGTTAGATGTCCCTGGTGCTATACCATCAGTTAACCTACCCTGTATTTCTCCCGTCTTGATGTCCCATATCAAAATTTCTTCTAAACCACCAGTCACTGCTCTACCTACTGACTTATTATTGGAAGATACTGGAGGTAACCATATCACGTTACTTTGAGAAGATATAACACCGAAGCATTTCTCCTGCTCGTAACGATCGTAAGACTTGACCATCTTGTGCTAGATATGTAACAAGTCTACTTTTTTCTAATAACCTTCTTTATGAACCAAATATTTGATTAAAATTTTGCGATGCGTGTCACGTGATATGTATTTCTTCGGCTGCAAAATGGGTACTTTACGTTGATCCCAGGGAGTCAAAATAACTAGGCAGTCTTGGACGGTTTAAGCTACCTATTTTATTCTCTCCGTCCTTTAAGGTTGTGAAACAGTTTGTATCATGTTTTTCAAAAATTCTACGCTTCAATGTTAAATCGGTATATAGGATATATTTGTCAAGAGTTGAATTATATCTTTTTCAAAATAAGGTATTATTTAGTATTAATTTAATTTATGGAAACTTGATAAGTTTTATAGGAACTTTTGAAAAATTAGATGAGAGAAGAAAGAAGCATGGAAATAATGATTGTTAATACGCCTGGACTTTCAATGTTTGCTCCATTTTGTTTTGAGTTTGAGGAGGACGACGAACTTGATGAGGAAGATGATCCTGATGATCCGGTATCCGAAGGCAGAGAAGCTCCCGAGGTACCACTGGAGCCCCCTGATCTGGTAGATGATGCAGAAGAAGATAAACTTTTGATTCCAGAAGCTGAGGCAGAGGCAGCAGAATTTTTGTTCCCAAACCAACAATACTTTTGGAAACACTTTTTGCATTCATCTTGTTGCTTTTCTCCGAGTCTTTCTTGAGATCGACGTATGATAGCACAGCCAACACAACGCGCCCAATCCTTATCACTGGTTAAATTTTTGCTAGTAGACACTTCAAACCCATTTTGAATAACGCTACGTTTTTCCTTATCGCTATAAGACATTTTGAACGTGGAGGTATTAGAATTGTAAGATGTGTGGTAATTTGGCATGTATACCACCAAGGGTATGTCAGTCTCGTTTAAATTATCGTTGTCGTGAAAGTCTAATAAATCTGTCAAGTTTGAAGCATCACAACCAAAAAATACCGGGCCCTTGTTTAATTCATCATCAACAAATTCTTTCTCAGAAGGTACATATGGAAAAGGCGTGCCTTTTCCCTGTACTGAAAACTGTCTTTGGTACGTGTGAACTAAAGAAGTTCCATTTGGCCAATTCTCTTTTGTGTCAGCCGAGTTATCGTAAGAGAATATCACATCAAGCTTACGTGCAGACTGAATTAAAGGATAAAGGGGGACATTTTGACTATCTTCACCTCCATCAACCAAAAATAAAGTATCATTTTGAATCAAAGGTACTGAAGCGGCCTTGTAGTCTAATGATGAAAAGGGATTAGGAGAGTAAGCTGCTATGTCATCTTCAGAATAACTCAATATCCCAAGTATTCTCTTGAAGACAGATTTCAAGCTTTCGTTCATGTCAACATGTTCTAATCTCAAAATAGCCTGATTGAAAATAGTCGAAGATGTCCCCAAAACAAAACCTGCGTTGTCAAAGTTTTCTACGCATTTGGATGTATTAGGGTTTCCATTATGCACTTCAGAGCCCAAATACTTAACATTAGTAAAGCTCTTCAATGAGGGATCCCATGAGCCAAGCTCATATGGATTAAACTCAAAAACGGTTGAATTGCTATCAATAATAATATTATTAGGTGTTCTACCGTCTGAAACAACTAATGGAAATGGCATTGAATGATTCTCAAAACTAGTGAGGTTTCGGATACTAGACCATGTGACGTTCTCTCCACTTCCACTGTGAAAGAATTGGTACGAGAGAGCTCTTCCCCATATATCAGTCAACGATGTAGGGAAGCCTGCATTCTCTTTATCATTAATATCATTATACATGGAGTTGTAATACTTGACGGTTTTATACAAATTGAGCCCATTAGGATTGAATATCGAGTCCTCTAAGTTCCATATTTCAGCTTTTCCGTTCAAAATATCGGCAACCAGGATCCAGTCATTCAAAACCAAGGTTCCCACCAACCAGCTACCTCCTGAGAGCCCAGAGAGATAAGAAGCGCTCTGCAACAAGCCACCCAACCCATGATCGACAGCATTTTCATATTCCTTATCCAATCCTAAGATCTGGCCAGCTCCATTCAACATTGCTCGGTATCCACCTCCACTGAATGCAAGCCCGATGGTGATATTGTGCTCTTTGGAAAGAGACTTTACAAAGTTTTCGGCTTCGAAATCACTGATATTTGCTCTCTTATCCAAAAACTCGATCAAGTTCTTATTTGTGATCTCCTGTCTTTGGGATATGTAGTCCTTCTCGTCATTTGAAATACTTCCAGCTTCTCTTAACAACCCACCAGAGGGGCATGTTACGTTTCTCGGTCTATAGGGCTCATCATCGTCACTACCGCCCGTAGAAAACAGAAATAACCCCGAGCCAGAGCTGCTTGCAGAGCTACTTAAACTGCCCGAAGTGCCAGATGTACTCGACGCTGATGCACTGCTGCTGCTGCTGCTGCTGCTGCTGCTATTCTCCCACGGCCACTGGAACGCACGGCTAAAGCATAGCAAAGTGTAAAAGATAGTAAACCAAATAAATCCAAACATTCGTCCTTCAACAGCTATGAATACTATAAGAAATACACCGTAAAAGTCTATACTATGTAGCTACATTACTGTTTTTAATACTTTCCTTAAGAGCATGAACATTTGCTAACATTCCCAATTAAGCTTTTTCTCATCGATTGCTTCTCCATAATAGGAATTTAAGTTAAACACGAATTGGTATATCAGGTGCAGTTCTCAAAAAGAAGTACTAAAGAAGTGTATGAATAAGGAAATGTCTATGATCAGAGGTCTCTAATACCAACTGGAACCTAAGAAGTAAGTGTTGAATAAAATTTTTACAGTTATCTGGATACGATGGGCATCAAATGTATGTGAGCAGAAAAATAATTCGAGCCACTAGCATAATTTGATAATATACATGAGCCGAATTAAGATTGCTAAATATGTGCGAGTGAATGGAGCATCTATATACCAAGGGAAGCTATCTTGCGGTTTGCTTGCATTAAATAATCATAAGCGCATCGATTTGGCTTCAAATACGACCACATAAAAATATTGCTGTACATATACATAGGCTAAAAATATTCTAAGTATTTTATATCAATCTGCTCTACGGGTTGCCTTTATTACGACAGGTATCATTCCTCCGGTAGAGATTGTGAAGTGTCTGTGCCTGAGAACAGCAAGAAAGGCTCTAATTGTTCCAGCATGAGAAGTGGTTGACACAAAGGTGCTCTCAGATTTTTTGTGGGGATCCACGGAGTTCTTGGAGGCATCGAGATCTTCATCAAACAACTTTTGTAAGAACTGGTTAACTCTGAGCCCATGGTGGGCTAGGTTCTCCTTTGGATGTGAATCAAAGACTATGTCATCTTCTGTTATGTCGTCTCCGAAAATGAATCCATGCTTTTCGAATCGTTCCTTCATAACGGTCTTGGGCGACCTTTTGTCGCACAAGTTACCGCTCACGGTTTCTCGAAGGAGCTCAGTGACTACCGGTTGAATGTTCTTTGGTTTCAAGCCTTCCCAGGTGTACAACAACGTATGACAAGACCGCTGCAATGGCGAAACATAAAACTTAGAAGGTACAGGTGCTCCCTTCTGTATCTCAGCTTCCCAGAGGCCATGATTTTCTTTGGCCTGGTTTATACCTAACTCGGTCAACATTGGGTCTGGCGCCCATACTATCTCACCGTCTGTAGTCATAACGTTCCATTTTTTGTTCCACTCATCCATTCCATACTTGGAAACACATACGTTATGATAGCCTTGTCCATGCCTTGCCAAAAACAAAATCTTATAGCTTTCGTTATCTTCAGCATCTTGGTTGAGCCTATTTATCCTACCAATAAGCTCTGCCCATTCGCATTTCCGCCCCATATTTTCTAAAGAATAATTGAACTCTAAGTCTTTAGTTTCTTCGTCATCTTGTCGAAAAAAGCCTTGGACTATTTGAAAAGTCCATGGGTATGTCAATTTACCATTCGCATCTCTCTCATCGGCAAGCGATGAGATCAACTCATGATACTCATTTTCGTCTGATACCTTTCCATACGCATCTTCATAATCATTGATAGTCGGAATGAGATAAGACACTGTCTTCTCAGTCATTGTTACCCAATATATGCCTGTTGTAGTCTTACCTGATACGATTTTGTAAAAATGAACACGTTCGGAACACAGTCCGCAGACTCTTCTTGGTTATTACACGGAATGAACATCAAACATCAATAAGTCCTATAGAAATAGTTCTAAATATTGAAGTGACTAGGAAGCATCCTGGAACAAATATAACTACTGGAGTGAATATCAGTAAAAATACATTAACTAGGGAATTACGAATGTATGTAAAATATAGTACACAAGCGATTTTCATATTTTCGCTTTAGGTCAAGAAGAAAATTAAGTCTTTCTAGAAGACCCTGATTTGAAGTCAGGCTTGAAATCGGCCTTCTTCCTATGTTGAGCCTTCTTGATTTGGAACTTAGTCACTATTGGAATATGATCAGAGGGGAAGTGCGCATCGGGGAATCCGATACGGTACTTCGTGTAATTTTCATCAACTTTACCTAACAATGCTTTCACTTGAAGAGAAGGCATAGAATACCAAATGTAATCAATAGCATCTGTAAATGCAGGAGATAATGTTGTGTAGGGAAGGCCGCCTACATTGTCATAGGCTGACTTTAACTTGAAGTTGTGATGGAATCCGTCTTCAGTGAATTTTCCGTAATCTCTACCCTCCATGTCCTCGTGTTTGGACGAGGAACCAGTAGAGAAAAGTTGATATACAGCGCTGTCTTTGATAGAGTTAAAATCACCACAAATCACCACAGAGGTATTCTTCACGTCCTCAACCGAATTAGTATGATGTAATTTTTTCAAGATTCCTTCCAACTCCTCTAACAAAATTCCAACTTGTAAGGCTTTAACATCATTGAAAGCAGGATCCCAGTGTAGATGTGTGTTTATGACAAGTATTTTCTCCCCAGTCTTTATGTGGTTAAAGAAGGTGATTAAGGCAATGTTGTCCTTATTCATAAATCTATTAAACAAATCCTTGGTCTTCTTATACTTATCGGATCCCATACAAACACTATTATATTCAAAATTCTGTTTCAGAAGCAACTCAAACTTGTCGGTCTTGTAAAAGGTTGCACAACCATCGACTTTTTTAGAGTCACTTTCAGACATAGTCTTTGATCTTGTTTTACAGAAAAAGGATCCTTTATAACCACAGCTTTGCATAATAGGGATCCAAAACTCTTGGTATAATCTTGTTTCAACTTCTTGCATACAGATTATATCAGTCTTGTAACCTAAAATTTCTTCCTGTAAAGCTGATCTTCTGTAGTTCCAATCTAGGGCCCATGATGGAGTATATCTATACATCTTAGCGGTGGCATAATGCTGACATAAAGTGTTATATGACATCAAGGTAAAAGAATCAGGTTCCTCCTCACTAGATAATTCATCCGCGTAGGTCTTTGGGCTAGAGTCTACATTGGATATTTCACCATCGTCTTCCAACGAAAACCAAGGACGCGAAGCTGGCTTTTCTTCGGATGGGTTTGAGTCCCTGAGATACTCAATCAACTGCCTTGTTCCTTTTTCGGCCAAAATATTTGCAACTTTAGGTTCCATTGGATTTCCTTCAATACCTAAAAATAATAATTCTATTAGGTTACCAAATTCATGAGGCAACAGCTTGATATTATTATCGAACAAATAAAGATATTTTAAGTTGAAGCACATTCCTAACTCAGGAGGAACCTCATTTATTCTGTTACTAGACAAATCCAAAGTTCTCAAGTTCCTCAAATTACTTATTTGACTTGGAATACTAGTGAGCTTATTGTTGTTTAGGTAAAGAGACTCAAGGAAATCATATTTAAATAAGTTGGTTGATGAGTTTACTAAACCCTGTCCACTTAAGTCTAACAGACACCACAATTGTCTACCTTGAGTTTTCTGTCTCATCCTTTGCTCTTCTTGCAAATGATCATCTTCAACGATATCTTGTGCCAACTTTTTATTATGCAATAAAGCAGAGTTTGTTGAAGGTGCCGAACTAGCTTGTTTCAACTTTTCTTGCTCATTCAACATTGCAACAATTGAACGGGTAGCATCAATCAAATTGACAGTTTTAACTTCGCTGTAAGGGTTCTTGTTCTTTCTAGAGTTGGCTGCATATTGTCTAGCATAATAATGCGGAATGTTTTCACTACGAGAAATTTGGCAAAGCTGCTGCTGATGTTGCCAATAAACTGAAGTTGGGTTCTCAACACTTGTGGAAATAAACTTCTGGCCTTGGGATTGTTGCAATGCTAGGGACTGTTGATTGAAAAACTGCAGCTGGATGTTCGATGGTTGAGAAATCTGCAGAGATTGAGTATGTTGAAACTGGGGATGGATCTGAGGCTGCAGTTGATGATATTGCAGCAGTAACTGCAGGGAACCTTGAGGCTGATTAGGCTGCAGCAGCAGAAACTGCTGGGCAAAGTATTGCTGCTGGTGCATATTCTGCAACAGGGGAACCTGTTGCACAGATCTAGGATATGAGTTCTGGTAAATACCCAGCAGAGCCACATTCTCACCGTAAACATCCTGCTGAGGAAACTGACTCATATTGCCCGATGAGCTACCTTGCAGCTGCTGGCTTTGCCCCTGGTGTAATTGTTGGAGCAATATTTGTTGCGCTTGTAAATTCGCTTGCTGTCCTTGAACTTGCGTTTGCTGAAACTTGGGAATGTTCATAATACTTGAGCTCTTCTTCCCCCTACTTACTTATCTGAAAACAAAAATTTCTGGATCGATTTTTTTCATCTATAGTAAGATGTGTATGTATCTGATTTATTTCTCCCAAAGGCTTTGAAGCTTCGCTGAGTTCGAACAAGTGTCTGTAAGTGGTAGGTCGACGGAAAAAAAAACACTTTTCAACCTAATGCTTTGTAAATAAACCTTGTACTTCTACAAACTTCTCTATTACCTGTGATATAAAGCCTGTTTGTACTGATTGATCACTAGTGCTTTTTCACTAATTCTCTACAATTGAATTTCATTGGGATTTGGCCATTGTGTTATTGAGTTGCGCACACATCATTAAATACAGGATCTATTTATACTTAAGCTCTGTGACTAGTGGGATATGATCAGAGGGAAACTCTCTATTTGGGAACCCTGTAACGTCCTTTCTGCTGTAGTAGGTGCGGTCGACGCTGCCCAAGAGCTTTGAAACAGCGAGATTTTTGTCCGTGTACCATATGTGGTCCAAAACATCTGTGAAGTTCCTAGTAAAGGTGGTGAAGAAAAAGTGATCAATGGGGAGTCTCTCGATTTTCCCGTAGGCCCAGGAGAGATGGAAGGGGCTCTTTATGATTCCATTAGATATGTCCTCGTTGTTAAATCTCGGACCGTAGCGGCGGTTTTCGAAATCCTTACACGCCTCTGTCTGAAGCGCACCATCCTTGAGGAGCTGGAACACGATCGATTCAGGATTGCAGTTGAAGTCGCCACAGACGATTGCACAGGGGTCACTCCGATCGCCGGGATCCATAAACTCTTCCAATATGTTGAGGAGAAGCTTCGTTTGTAGGACTTTGACGTCGTTGAAACGCGGCGACCAGTAGAGATGGGTGTTGGTGACGTAGACGATCTTGTTGGTGTTCTTGTCGCGGAGCTTGAGGAATAGTGCGACAGTGTTTCGGGATATCAAGCGGTCCCGCAAGTCGGGAGTTACCGAGAACCGCTCTGCGTGCTCTGTAACGTACTTCCCGAAGTTAATACGTAGTTCGTCTAAAATCTCTAGTCGCTCCAGGTTCACAAATATGCCCACGCCGTCCACAAAGTCTTCCGGAAGACTGCCCCAGTACCCAGGCGTGCTCTTGCGAACGTACCGCGAGATATACTTGTCTGTGGGAAAGCCCCTTGACCAGAAGCTCTTGTATACCGCACATTCCATCTCCTGGAAACACATGATGTCACACTGGAGCTGCTTGATAGTCTTGTTGAGGAGCGGGAACCGATACGTCGGCCAGTCTAGATAGTCCTCCGGCTTGTTTCCGTACACCTGTTTCCACAAGTAGTGCTGACAGAGCATATTATATGACATCACGCTCACTCTGTCTTTGGGGTCTGTCTCGCTCTCAAAACTGATCCACTTTCTGTATTGCGTAGCATCGCACCCTTTCGGTATCCTCCTGGCATGCAGAATTGACCTTTCGTGATACCTATACCTCCTTATACTACCTCCCTGTAGTGTTAAATACTGCCTCCGAAACATGCCCTCTACATGCTGATGATCAAGTGGGAGAAAACATATACAACTTTACCTATCTAATATACAGTTCTAAAATGATCCGGAGATAGCACCGACTTTTCATATTTATGTCTTATTTTAATGGCCGTATGCATTGAAAAACTACGTTAAGAGCGAGATCGAAAAAGACCAGTGTATATACAAACCAGTAGGGTATGGACGGAACTAGAAAAGCTCTTTCTCTTTCAAAAGGTTATTCAAGAGAATAAGGTTCTTGATGCCTCCTCTACCCTTTTCCAACTTGGCTATTCTTTCGGGAGTCAAGGGAGTATCTCTGAGGTTTCTGCTCGCACTTTGGCACAACCGTTTGGTGGATAGAGTGCAGATGTCGCAGTTTCCAGCCCGGGGCACGCATATGACCTGGCCAAAACCCACTAGAAGAGGGTTTATTTCGGGCCAGAACTTTCTGGGGAGCCATTCCTGGAGAGCGAGTCTTGTGCGCTCTGGGCTGTCAGATTTGGGCACCCAGTGCCACATTTGCGCCAAACGGTGCACATGGACGTCGACGCCGATGCCGTCGTTGATGTTCCAGCCTCGCTGGACGAGGAGATATGCCATTTTGGGCCCGACGCCGGGCAACTTGGTGATCTCGTCTACTTTCTTTGGGATGTCACCCTGCGCCGTCTCCTTCAAGACGGCGGCTGACTTGAGGATGTACGCAGCCTTCTTGCGGTGGAACCCGACCTTCAGGATCAACGAGTCGACCTCGGGCTCCAGGAGCGTGAGAACCGACTCCAACGTGAGCCCGTCTTCAAACCCCTTGTCCAGGAGATGGCGGTTCAAGCTGAGCATCGCGTGGTACGTGACCTCGTCCTTGGTCTGCGACGACAAGATCAATGACACGAGGAGCTGGAACCTGTACACCCTCGGCTTCATTTCCGAGAGCCCCGGTCGTATTGTGTTTGGGATGCTCTCGCATCCCATCGTGTCTACCGGCGACTCGAAGTGCTCTCTCATGAGTGCAACCTCATTGTATATCTTGTACCAGTTTTTGGGCTGTTTTCCACCTCCTGCCTCTATATCTTCCTCCTGAACTCTTTGATATCTAGGTTCCACTATTCCTGTTTCTATCTTAATGCGCTTGTGGTCCTCCTCGACTTCCTCATCACGTCGCCCCGGCGATCTCTCTTCGTCTTTTACTGCTTTATGCTTGTCTTCTGTCTTCTCGGTATGGGCTTTGCTCTGAATCTCTTCCTCCTCCTCTTTCACTCCCCGGAAATCCACATCTATATGACTCAATTTCCTCTTGCTCCTTCGTAGAGTCCTGGAACTCATCTTCAGAGCTGCTTTATCAATTCTATGAGACGCACAGATTTCAGTGTAGTAAGCCAAATCACTTTTTTTTTTTCAACGATTTTTTTTTTTTTTTTCCAAGAGTCGTTTTCTGGGGTTTGATCAAATATGAGTCAAGTGATAAATCTAGTTGGACTTAGGAACATATAAAATTAGATAGTAAGAGTTACCTTCAAATTACAGTAAAAAGGTAGTTTTTTTATGAAAGAAGTACTATAGATCATGATAGAAATGCCAGGAACATCATCAGATGATATGAATTCTGGCAACGGCGGGCTTGGGCTGGGGGAAAAAGTGGTTAACGAAATTAAAGGGACAGCTTCTTCGACTAACGCCAAAACCATAAAAGCCCCAGGAACAAGGGCAGAAAGGACAGCGCAGGCTTGCGATAGATGCAGAGCAAAGAAAATAAAGTGTGACGGAAAGCTTCCTTCGTGCTCGAGCTGTGCCTCTGTTGGAATACAGTGTATTGTTTCTGATAAGCTTTCTAGGAGGGCTTTTCCCAAGGGCTACACTGAAACATTGGAGGAGAGAATTAGGCAGTTGGAGGCCGAAAACAAGAAGCTCACCGGGCTTCTCGATCTCCGCGACGAGCAGATTAGTATGATAAACTGTAATATTAGTAATTCCGAAGACATTTATTCATCTGGCCCAGAGGTGAAAAAAGAGCCACTGACAACTCAGTCAAACTTACTTAGTAAGCACAAAAACCAGGAGCACCACGGCTCGAAAGAGATGCTGCACACTCAAGGATGCCCTTGTGGATGTACTAACTATCCTCATTCTGTTCACGAAAGACCGGTGTCCATCGTGAGCTCGATATATGACTGTAATACAGACAAGGTGTCCGTAGCAGGGTCTCTCAACCTCAGTGATGAAGACGACAATAACAGTCTCTTGAGTGGCGATGAAATTTTCCTGGTGTATTCGGATAGCGTGAGCACGGACAAGACCCCTTTTCACTATAGCTCCAAACAGGACCACCCCACAGCAGGCGCTTTTGCTGCTGCCACAGCAATAGCTAGAATGCAGGGGAAACCCAGTATGCAGCAACCTCAGACTGAAAGTGACGGCAATAAGAAACAGCTACTCACATCACTTGTGGCAATGTCAATACCTAGAAGCACAGAGGAAACTTTATTTATTCCAACATTTTTGTCCAAGATTTGTCAAGTGTATGGTTATAGGTCTAAGCAAGCAGTTTTATCGGCCAATTCATTAGCCTCCTTAAAGGAGACGGCCAATGATTCAAACAAACAGAAGCTTCCTCCTAACCTAAGGGAAAGTTGGGATAAAGTTAGCCACATGATAATGAATAAACCCACAACTTTAAAGCTTGTATCTTCTGAATCAATTTATCTCATCAAATATTTATTAGAGTTTCCAAAGTCTCGAATTGATTTCGATCAATTGATAACCTTCTATTTTCAAGATTGGGGAAATGCTCTACCAATTTTAAACAAGAATTCATTTCTTAAAAGCTACATGAAAGTATTAGAGATTTTGGAACTGCCTAAGGAAACATTGAACTACGAGACAAATTCATACGAACTGATAGAGAAATTTGGAGCACTTCTAGTTTTGGTCTTGAGTTTGAGTTTACTTTCAAGCAAGTCCACCTATTTAAATACAATGGGTAACCTGAATCCAAAAGCGGTAGAGGAGTACAACGCAAAATTGAGGTACTACGATATCTTGATTCACGAGTTTATTAAACCAAATTGCGTAATGACACAATTCTGTCTGATCCAATCTCTACAGATATTGTCTTTGGCGCTCGAATATTGCCTCTTTACCGGCGATATAAGTACTTGTTACGAATTACGAGGTAGAGCAATTAGCATGGCACAACAATTGAGGCTTCATAGATGTCCAGCTGCTGTGTTGGGAATAGCTGCAAAAGATGGTGATAATGTGAACTTGCAAAATTACATGCAAGGAGAAAGAAGAATCCTTTTTTGGTGCATTTATTGCTTGGATATTTACTCATCCTTTAGTTTAGGTGTCCCAAGACTCTTGAAAGATTTCGAGATAGAATGTGCCATGCCGTTTGCCGGAAAAGACGATGACGATGAACACGACAACGAAAACATTTTGATTGTAAACAACACTAAGTTATCAATTGTTGGTAAGGTTTCAAAACTAGCATTGAGTGTAATGTTATATTGTAAAGTATTGGGAAGCATATTGGACTCCATTTTTTATAGGTTCGAACGAGTTGATGAACAAAGACAAGCTCTAGAACACGAAAGAGAGTTGGAATGCTGGAGAAGGGATTTACCATCGGATTTGAGATTTGATCTTGATATAAATAGCTCGTTGAGTGATGATATATCCGCTTCAACAGACTCAAATATCTGGCAAAAATTCAACAATCCGCAATTGACTTTAATCTTCATGTATTTTCATGCGAGGATATTGATCTACCTTACAATAGTTTCTAAATATGGGAATCATTTGAATGTTGGATTACTGCAGAAGGAACAGATTTTGAAAGGCAAGGAAGACATTTCTACGGTGGTATCTAGCATGAGCATTATTCAACAAACAGCTACTAAAATTTTAACTGCTTTGAAGTATTTGAATTCTTCCAATTACGTCTTGCCTATTCCTGTTAATATTGTTAGAGAACAATCGAGGTTTGCACTTTTGGTTGCCAAAGGTACATTAGACTATATTAAAGGTGGTCTGTTATACCAACATCTGAGATTATTGCTTCGAGAAACGGTAGAGCATTTGACAAACGAAGGATCATATGACGTCCCAGGCTCTTTGTCAAAAAATACCTCTAAATTGTTAGAACTAGCGATACCAAGCATCTTGGGCATTAACGTTGGTAAGACAATATTATCAAGTAAAAAGCGCCTGAATCCTTCCCAAGTGCCTATAAGTAAGCCTGCCGTAAGCAGAAATACTCTCCTTATGTCGAAGGATGTCCCTCAGAATAGACGTTTTTCGATAGACGACTCGGACGCTAAGACATCACAGAATTGCGCTTCTATGGACAATATGTACATTCTGCACACCAACCCAAACCAACCCCCAAATACACTCCAGAGCAACAATGCGTTACCACTGGGCTCCTTATTCGCTGACATGTCATGGAATGACGAAAATATAGAGTCAATCGATAATATTTTCAAGTTTGACCCATTCAAAGCTAATTTGAACAGCCAGTTCATGTTGAACGAATTTGCTGCAGATGGGTCTTTGGGTTTGGTTCCATTTTTAGAGATGACTAATGCTCCCGATAACGATGCAAGTTCTACTATGACTAATAACCTTTTCGCTGGCTACAAATCTTCATAACCAAATAAAGTGGTTCTAGTTGATAATATGTGTATAGTTTCATATATATGATCGCGATTTTTTTCCACCAAAGCCTTATTACACTATACTTTTTTATTGATAGCAAGCCAGAACAATATTATGTCGGCATTCAGCGAAGCAAACTTCAAGGCATTGAACTATAATTCATTTAGACCACATTACCCACCCCAATTTTATGAATTGTTGTACAAATATACGACTAACTCAAAAGGAGGGGCTACTGTGGAAAAGGTAATTGATTTGGGATGTGGAACGGGTGTTTCTAGTTACCCTTTGTTAAACATCGCCGACAATGTAATCGGAGTTGATGCGTCGAAGCGGATGATTGATGCCGCTAATGGATTGATTAGCGAAAGGAGTAAGGACCTTAAGGTAAGCTCTTCTCGAATAAAGTTTGTGGTTGGAGGCGCTGAAGTGTTTGTTGAGAATCCCACAGATGAGATTAAGGAGAACTCTATCGATTTGATCACAGGAGCAGAGTGCTTGCACTGGTTTGGATCATATACATCTTTCTTCAAATCATGTCATCACCTTTTGAAGAAGGATGGCGCTCTAGCTTATTGGTATTACCGAGATCCTATTGTTGTTAGCATTTCTGATCCTACAAGCGGCGACGAAGAACACAATATCTCTGAGATCAACCAATTGTACCTTAAATATGTTTATGAGGATAAATGTTTGCTAGGACCTTACTGGGAAGAACCTGGTAGAAACATTCTTTACAATATGTACAAGGAAATTAACGAAAACATCCCAAAGGACTTGTTCACAGATGTGGTGGTAAAGGAATACTTTCCTAAGCCCGGCTCGCTTCCTGGAGATGAAGACTTGAAAATTGTGAAGAAGGATATCTCAATTGTCGATTTGGTACATTACATGAGCACTTATAGTGCTTATCATAGTTATAAAGAAAAAACGGGAGACAATGATGATATTTTAGAAAACTTCATAAAAGAGGCCGAAAATAAAACGAACTTGGACAGAAATAAGCCAGCATTAACTATAGTTTGGCACACAGGGTATAGCCTTTTACGGAAGAAATAATGAACTACTATATATATATATTCCTGTGTATAAGAAAAGAATGATTTATGCTTTAGTATGTTGATAATTATATGTTGAAATATTAGTCTAACATGTTTATACGAAGTGTATTGTTCATCCCAAGGACATATTTTGTACTTTTCTGCTTATGGATTACTTTTTCCACGATTATCCCTCAAGTTGCTCTTAAATACAGCAATGAAGGTGACATAAGGTCGAGAAATGGGCGAACCTCAATTGTTCTTCCATCTTCATCTTCAACAGTTCAAAACAGCACTATTTATTTTATTATAGCACATCCTGATGACGAGGTGATGTTTTTTTCTCCTTCTGTCATAGAATTTTCCAAAACATATCACAACAACAATGTCAAGCTTATTTGTTTCTCCAAAGGAGACGCAGAAAGTGATACCATGGGCAGCATAAGAGAACAGGAATTATATGAATCTGCAAGAATATTGGGTATTGACCGAAAAGACGTAATACAGGTTGATAACTTCAAAGATGGCATGAATGAGAATTGGGATAGTCGGCTTATATCAGAAGCATTGAAAAGTAAGATCAACAATAAGGTTTCAGAGCAAATCGTGCTTGTAACTTTTGATCAAGATGGGATCTCAGGTCATCCTAACCACAAAGCTCTCTATCACGGAGTACTACAATATGTTAAGCAGACAGGGGGGAGGAAGCATGGATTGAAAATACTAGTTCTTAAAAGTCTCAATTTTTGGGAGAAATATTCCTCCACACTTTTAACCAACGTTGAACTTTTTGTGGAGCACATCTCACAATTGATATTCAGCAGCCTTTTGAACGTTAAGATCAACATCAGTTTTATTAACAGCGACTATAATGCCAAGGTGCTCAAAATATACTCTGATCTAAATATGCTATCCCTAAGCTATGCTGCTATGGCCTATGGGCATTATTCCCAAATGGTTTGGTTTAGATACGGGTGGTTATTATTTAGCAGATACTTGACGTACAATCACTTAATTGAAATATGACCATTATACACATATTCACATTTACATATTATAATACACTCATAGATTTTTAAAACCAAACTGCTTCTGACACCAGTTTGATCCATGCTCGAAATATTCTTTTTTTGAAAGACTAACGCTGTTGATCATATCACAGTTAGCTAGACTTTTACCTCCAAACCAATTCAATTCATCCAAATCATTACCATTCTCTTTGAAACTTACGTTCCAATCCAGAGGTAATTCTTTAGTAAGTTCAGCTTTTAAACGTTCTGCGAATCCAGGAATCTTGGCTGTCCCTCCAGCAGTAAGTATATTAGCCAGTAATAGAGGTCGAGAAACCTCGGGACATGCCATTATTGATTGTACAACTAGATCAGCGAGGCTTTTGAAGGATGCATTTTGTATTGTTGCTGAGTTAGACGCGATGTTATCAAATATTATGTCAGGATGGTACAAAGCTTCTGGTACAGTAAAACGCTCATCAGAGAGCTTAAGAGACTGGGAATCAGGCTCCACATGCGTGTTTTTCGATCTTACATAGCCTGTTTTAGTTGTTTTAAAATCAGGAAGTATAAATTCACAACGGTGATTTTTCCTGGCTTTTAATGTCTCCTCGAAGTTTTGAGCAAGAAAGCAAGTCTTCTCTTTAATAGTAGTGACGAGAAATGATTCATCAGAAACATCATAATGCCTAAACGATATCATTTCCTTCAAAAGCCCATCAAGAACTGCTCCACCAATAGGTAACTTCTTGACTCCTTGCCAGTACACTCTTTGATATATCATTGGCATAATCCAGGTAGCATTGTACCCGCTATCTATAACAAGAACGAAGTCGCTCACTTTAGACGAATCTGAAAAGCCCCACGGTAATAGTGAAGGAGCCGGGCATCGGTAAAACAGATTAAATCCAAACTCTTCGAAAATAATTTGATCCGTATTCATAGATAACTGTGGTAACTGGAACGGGGTTTCCGTGAGCGTTAGATGAACAGAGCTAGCATCCAATTCTTTATTTTCTAAAATTTCATTCACTGTGTAATCCCAAATAGGCTTCTCACACTCCCATGAGACCAAGTGTCCTTGATCGTGTGGTCTTTTGAACACAAGACCAGAGAAGCTACCAGTTGAATGAAAGTCATTACCAATGAAAATATGCCCATCTCTAGACTTACTAACAGCATTCTGTATCTTTATCGGTTTTTCCTGATCAGCGAACCCTGCTTTTATATTGTAGCTCCCATTATCGAATACTAGATGGTGTGTACTCATGGATGTCTCAGAAAAGTTGTTGAATACTATTTTTCATCATTATCTCACCATCACATCATTTCGCACTATCGATGATACTAAAATTGCTTAAGTTTGAGAGCCACGATTTAATATTCAATTCAAAGAGTGAAAATATACAGTTGAGAGGAAAAAGCCTATTTAATCTTTCTTGTATAATTTTTTTTGTAAGTCGTTAAAGAAGGGACAAGACAAGGGATTGTCACTCTCGATTCGTTAGGTTACTTTAAACAGTATGCCTCTTCTTTCTAAGGTATTACATCATGGATCAGAAAAGGGACACGAAAAACAGGCGCATGGGATAAAGAATAAAATAAGTAAACCAAGATTTACGCTAAGTTTAACACTTGAGTCGCCTCCGGTGATTTTTTATGGGCAGCCACATGAATCTACTGGTTCGATTATATCAGGACTCTTAAGCTTGCAGATCGATGAAAAAAAGGACCAAAAAGGCACCAGCGGACACAACGATTTTACTCCGACACTACTGAATTCTTCCAGCGATGTTTCGGTGTACTCTACCAATAGCAAAGGAGAACAGGACTTGGTTGAATTGGAAAACGTCACCTTATCTTTGATACAGACGGTGAGGTACAGCAAGCCTTTTTTGATTCCGTCAAGTACCGTGGCTGGATGTAAGGACTGTACTGTGAAGCACAATGAGCTAGCTCGCTGGGATGTGTTGACTAGCAAGGCCGCATTTGTACCAGGATCGCACCAGTACCCATTTTCTTACTTACTTCCAGGCTCTTTGCCTGCTAGTTCTAGAATCGGGTCTACTCAGGGATTCTCATTCATTAAGTACAACTTAGTAGCTGTGGGTAAAGAAGCTAATAAGTCTAAGGTAACAAAAGTGAATCTCCCTCTAAATATCTCTAGACTGGTATTACGAGGGCCAGACAGGAACTCACTTCGTGTCTTCCCTCCAACAGAAGCCACTGCGAAGGCCGTATTACCCAATGTGGTATATCCAAAGTCGACTTTTCCACTAGAATTAAAGATTGATAATGTAGTGAGCAGTACCATGGATAGACGATGGAGATTAAGGAAGTTGTATTGGAAAATGCTCGAGCATGTGAAGGTCAGGGCAACCGTTTGTCCAAAGCATGAAAACAAACTAAATAACATAAAAGATGCCGAAAAAAAGACATCTTTGAAACAGGGCAATTCTCAAAATGCAAATAAATCGTCAAACACTTCCAATTTGCACCATAGCACCATACAGACATCAATGTCCTTACAGAATACACCTATAGACTCTCTGCAAGATATGGCTGCCGATAACCAAGTCGAATCGGCTGATAATCATGCTAACCTGTCAAGTAGTGAACTTGATGACGGGAACAATTTACATTCTACTGCAAGAAATAGTATCGATACAACGAGGAATCCAGGTCTAGATGGACACCCCACTATTTCTCTGAATAACGTGTTGGAGGAGTTTCTCTCCCCTGTTCATAGTAGTCAGGATGCTTCAAGTGTGAGTAATTTATATCCTACTAACTCAGCTATGTCGATGAACGAAACAGGCAATTCAGGGCTTGATCCTGTTAACTCAAACACTACTACTAAGGAACAGAAAAACGGGAACACTGAGGAATTATACTTGGAAGAAACTAGAGCAATCAACCACGGAGAAACAAAGTCCGGCTGGAAGTCAGATTTTAGTGGAAGAGGGAAAATTGAAATGGTAGTTGATATCAGTGCATACAACTCGTCGAGTGGCTTGAACAAACATATCACCCAAAAGTCAAGTAATGATGTGGATATTGATGAAATAGAGAGTGGGTTGGAACACAATGCTAATGTCACTTGCGATATAAACGATCCAACACTTGGCGTTTATGTTAACCATACCTTGGTTGTGGAAGCTGTGGTGGCAGAAGAGATATTTCAAAATCCTGAGAGGAGGAAAGAGAAGAAAAAGGGAGGAGCAACGAATCCGTTATCTCCTGTCTCCTCTGTTGGGTCTACTTCCAACACGAAGACGAGTGGCCAAACCAATACTCCTGCATCCGCTTCTGCAGGTGTTTCTACCGGAGCAGCTCGTGTTTTGCGGATGCAGTTCAAGATCATTCTCACCGAAAGGTCAGGTCTTGGAATTGCATGGGACGACGAAGTGCCTCCCACCTACGAGGACATAAGAAATTTGAGTCCACCCACATATGCTGAAACCTCAAGTTCAAACACCCCTGTATCCACACCATCACAACAAGTAAACTCGCCTTACATGTCTTTACTTCGGAACAATAATCATATTTTGCAAGGTGTCGGCGATACGCCACTAATGGGGAATCTAGGTCTTTCTGTTAGATTACTGTCGAACATAGACGAAAACTTAATGCTTGACGATCGAATACAAGACCTTAGGTTATAGACCTAAGACTGGAGCCTATTTATTACGTATATTTAGTGAAAAAACCTCCAACATGCATGATGTCAAATCACCTCGCGTATAAACACATAATTATTAGTGATTACTCTAACACAAATACAGACATAAATGACCATGAATGTAGCATTGAGATACACTGACTGTGCAGTGCTCAGTTGTAGAGTCTTACAGGAGAATATTATAAAGCTTCCTGTTAGAATCATAGTACGGCCAGTCAAGATTTTATGCTTATTGTCGGACTGTATATTACACCAGTAAAACTGATATCATAGAACCCTCTGTACATGGTGAATACTGATTTATATTTTAGTAGAAAGACATTACAGAGAAGATATCTTGATCTTTGGAATCTAGTTTATAGACTACTTCTTGTATAATGAGTGATCCTATGTGTTTGGACAATGGCCAGATGTCAAAGAATTCTTCCAACTACAAGGGTCTTGGCGGTGAAAACGATCAAGAGGGCTTATGGATCCCCAAAAGAAAGGAAGGAAGTTTGGGATACCAACAGAATAAGTATAAGAGCAAAAATCTAAAGATAGACATATCGGAGGTAGATAATTCTTTAAGGAACAGTAGCGGCGGCGTCGTTGTGCCCGTGAAGGAGCTGTTTGACAATATCAACGATGTGTTAAAATTTTCGAGAGAGTCTCCCCACGCTTACTCTTATGCACTTTTGTCTCCGAATTCATTAGCTTTAAGGCTTAATGTTTTGAAAAGGTCACTAGAGATATTGAAAGATCGTCCTAACTTTTTAAGATATATCAGTGAAGACACCAACAACTCTAGCTTGGGTGTTAATAGAAATGCAAGCAGTAGCGATAATAATCTTCCTCTTGACTGGACACCGGAAAAGCCACCAAACAGAATCATCAGTACTCCCATTTCGCCACATACCGAGAAGTTCAAGGTTCAATCCAATGCCTCCAGCGCTGCCTTAGCAGCTCTTTTCGAATCAAACCCAAGAAGAACTGGTAGTTTACCTGTTAGTGATATTTATTCAACAAAGAACAACTCAGAGGCACTTAACCAGGAATTCGAGAGAAGTATTTCTAGAAGAAAATTACTTCCCGGAGACCTCGAGGACATTATAAAGCTCCTAGACAAAGATTACAGCGTTCTTTCAATAAAATCAGAAATAGCATCTTCGTTACATGATCTATCGCTAACTTCAGCTCAACGAGATCAAAGGGCCAAATACAACTTTTTGAAGACGAGATTACTATACGCTTTAGCATCTCCTTTCATGGAGACCAACTTACCTATAAACTCTTATTTTGAGATGCAAAATACCTCATCGCTTCCTCGGTTCAGTCCTTCACTTACACCAAATCTTATTCCAACACCAATAGCATCAAGTACATATATTGGGCGACCATTCCACTTAATGTCACTGAATAAAAGAGCGTTGCCACAATCAGTGTTTACCGTTCAGTCAGATGCTCCGTGGAATGTCAAGGCAGCAAACGATCTTGCTTTTCTAGTGTTTGGAGTACTGAGAAAAATTCTCCAAACTTTGACATTGATGGACATAATAGCTCCTCAATTTAGAGAGCTAGTAAGTCGTAAGATTTCGGAATCATACGCAAAGGACATAATGGAAGATAGTAAGAATCTGCTTACGGACAAAGACATTATATTTTCGGGGGAAATAATCGCCGTTATGCGTCCAGCTGATAAGACTTTTGCTTGGACTTCAATGTGGGCAAAGAGAAACGGGGGTATAATAATTTGTATGTTTGAGCAAATTCCATGTGACGCTTTTGACGTAATTGTCCTGAAAGAGAGAGATAGTTCCCACGATTATGATGTCACGGGTATTAATGAAGTCGAGGGAAGACTAGCAATGATTATCAAACAAAAGGGTAAGAATTTGAGGCTAGCTGATTTATATCCAATTATGCTGTCTGACCTTGATGACAAGGAGGATGAAATTTTGGATCATTATTTTTCCCAGGATGTTAATCATGCCGAGAAGATCAATGATATCCGGTATTATACTTTAAACTTAGGAAATGATGATAATGTTCCATGCGCTGTCACTTCATTCCCGCTCGAACTTAACCCAGATAAAAGCGAACTCAAGTTAAAGGTCCACGCATTACCATATATGGCTGGAATCTTTATTATTAGTTCTTCTGAGTTCCAAATAATGTCCTGTAACAACTCCATAAGCAAAAATCTTTTCGGAAGATCTCTATCAAATCTACAAGATAAATCCATTGACATGATTATTCCAGGCTTTGAAAATATTTTGAAATCTGGGATTGAATCACATCCCGATGATTTGGAAATGGTACCCGGTCTAGTATTGCCTGAACATTTTTTCCGTCGATCCAATGCAACCCTAAGGAGCAGAAAAACCGGTGAAGACGAAAATGATTTATTTTTCGTTTCAAATGGTATTCGGGGATTGCATAAGGATGGTAGAGAGATCTGGATTGACGTACAATTACACGTTTCTTCTCCAGAAGTTTACACTCTTTGGATTACATATTCTCGACAGACTAAGAGTGTTGATACGGTTGCTAATAGAGAACACGAAAGTAAAAAAACTGTCACCGAGCTTGTATCGAATGATAATCTGCTTGTAAATACCGAGGGTAGGCGAAAGTCATTTGAGGGTGAAGTATACTTACCATCTCAGTTAAAGCTTTTTGAGAGAACCAATGCAGATGTTACGGACATGTCTTTTGTGGATGATGGAATTACTAGACATAGTAGTACTAGACAGCCTAAGTTTAGTACATTTTCGATTCCGGTCACTCGCATTAATTCAGTGGACAGTAACCTAGGCCTGATGCTTACTTCCAAAGGAGCTGGGGAACAAATACGGACTTTCTCGAACCCAGAATCTTTTCTTTCGCGAGACATCTCTCACGCAGAGACGCCAACTGCAAGTTCAGGTACAGCTGCGTCTACAGTTTCGTCCTTAGGGACGTCTGAAAAACACAACTACCACGAAGGATCCCACTATATGAAATTCTCGGAAGAAGACATTTTACGCCTAGAAGAAGACATGCTTTCGCAAAAAGCTAAGTCTTGTCCTCATTGGCCCACTCTGGTTGGTGCCAATAGAAGAACTAAAAAGTTTTCTGATTTCAACATACTAAAAGTAATGGGCGGGGGTGCCTATGGTAAGGTGGTCTTGGTACAGCATAAAGAAGATCCAAATTATACCGTGGTGACAAAATGTATTGATAAAGAGAGAATATTAGTAGATACGTGGGTCAGAGATAGAAAACTAGGAACTATCCCATCCGAAATCCAAATAATGGTGTACCTCAATCAAGAACCACACCCAAATATTGTAAGAATTATAGACTTCTATGAAGATCTGAAATATTACTATTTGGAAACACCGTTATTCGGGGACCCTCCTGCCATTGATTTATTTGATTTCATCGAGATTAAGAAAGGCATGACAGAAGATGAATGCTGCTTCATATTCAAACAGATAGTACTGGCTGTTTATTACTTACATAAGAGTGGTATAGTCCACCGTGATATCAAAGATGAAAATATAATAGTCGATGAAAATGGTATAGTCAAATTGATTGATTTTGGCAGTGCTGGTCATACAAAGCTGAAACCTTTTGATGTATTTGTGGGGACGATCGACTATGCATCACCCGAAGTCTTACGCGGTGAGAAGTATGAAGGGAAACCTCAAGATATTTGGGCTTTAGGGATATTACTATATACCATATTGTATCAGGAAAATCCGTTCTACAGTGTTGATGAAATTATGGAAGGTGATTTAAGGATTCCTTATGTGATAAGTGATAAAGCTACTAATCTAATCAGAAAGATCTTGGTCCGTGATATAACTAAAAGGCCTACCATCACCGACATAGTTGAAGATGAATGGCTACGTATATAAATCAATATATTACACTTTTGTTGCATCTAACCATATATCAAAAATTTACTTCGCGCGTAATTATTTAGCGATATAAGGACGCATCAGTTCAGCATTCATAGAGAAGATAGGCCTAAATGCAAGGGATAGTAGAAAAGCAGCAAAAATGCCTTGCTTCTCTACCATATTCATTCGAATTTTGTTCTGAGGCGTCAAAAAATACGTACGTTGTGTCCATCGTAGATGGTTTGGGTGGAATTAAGATTGAAGAGTTGCCTACAAGAATAAGGAGCAGAACTTCTATTGTCATGTTAAACGGAAATACATTGAATGATGTGAAACTCTTGGGTGCCAGAAGCTTTTTAGTGAAAATTCAGAGTGTTGGTACTGGCAATATGGAACATAAGAATGCCTTATTGTTCAATGTCTTTGGAAGTGTTTTTGGTTTGATAGAACTATCTCGTGAGGTGACTTCCTCAGACATAATATCGTCTTCCCAGCATAATTACTGCACTAGTTTGAATAAGGCTAGCTTGATATCCAGCTGGAAATACACTTTCCTGGAGCACGTTCCTAAAAATTCTGAACCTAGGGGACGATTTACTATGACACCTCCTACTCAGCTTAAACAAAAAGAACAAGACCCCGACACTAGCATCATGCCTTCAGATAATTCAAAAAATCCTTCAGATTTTCTATTGTCAAGGTACTACAGTACCTTGTATTCTTTGAACACACCTCTAAGCTACTTTCCTAAAACAGCCTTGACTAGGTTTAAAAACCTATGCAATGGAGATAAGATTGAAGTGTGCAAGCATTTACAGAAACTAACATTAAAGGTAGAAGAAATAGATGTAAGACATAATGGTAGATTCGGAGTACTACGATCTTCGGCGACAAATCCACTGCTGTGCTCAATTGAGAATTTGAATACATGGGAAATTGCATATCAGAAACAATTTTTACTCGTTAATGGACTCGAGCCGGATTTAAAAAATTCGGGAACTGATCTATTGGAAGGTAAAAATTTGCAAAATATCACATTGCTAGCTTTGAAGTTAAAAGTTAGGGAAGTTCAATTACAGATTTTGGTTCTATTAGAAATTTTGGCAACTGGAGAAGTATCTGAATCTGACTTAATACAATCTAAAGATGTGATAGAGAAAAAACACTTTAAAACGAAGAAAAGAACACTGTCATTAATTCGAACTAAGAAAACGGTTAAAAAGATTCAGCCTACCTTTTTGGGAATGGGCGTTAGCATAAGTGATAAGATTTCTGATTCACCTGAACAAAAATTCACTCAAATATCATGGTATGAAAAACTTGATAACTTAATAGATAGAATGGGCATATGGGACACTTTATTAGATAAAACGAAGGATGACGTTGATAAGAATACCGTCGGATTTCTTGTTTACGTGATTATTCCATATTTTAAGACGAAACTTCCTTCGGTTGTCAAACATGTAACCAATAGAGTCAAAGAACTGAACATGAGAGTATCTTCGGCTCTTAGTGGAATTAAGGAACAAATCCCAGACAAATCAAATTCCTCTGAAGATGCGAAATTAGTCGAGAAGGCAGATCCTCCTAAACTGGTATCCTCCAAATACAGAAAGACATTGATAAACAGCAAAGTCTCAAAGTTGAGACTGAGGGATGCACCTCTAGAAAACCTCGAATCTCTTAAAGATTCTCTTAAGCTTAAAAGATCCAAATCTAACATTTCGTCCAAGAATTTACAGAAGAGACAAGTTGAAATCTCTAACTCTTTGAGATCCAGAAGTATGGTCTACGAGAAGGGCACAGAACAGCAAGGAGGAAACACCGTGAGAGCTCTTTCAAGTACCTTAGATGCTGGGAATAATGGTACGATATTCTCTTCCACTAGAGATTCTAGGATTACTAGTGACAAGAATCCACAGATATCTCAGGCATTGCAAACTCCAATAAAGATCAATAGACAGTCTACTAATGTTTTTTGCACACCGACTGTTAAATCAACGGGAGAGAATAATTTATCAAATGAATTTCATAATATCCTAAGAACCCCGAATGATCAAATCTCGACCCCGAAAAGCTCCAGATCTGTTGTGTTGTCTAATTCTGTTCACTCATATAATGTGAAAGATTCAATACCTAGGAAGGAAAAAATAAGTGAACAAAATCATCTGAACATTATCCTGTCTCCTTTGCATGTAGATAACGACGAGTTATCAAAGCTTAGCCACAAAAGACATCGAAATTCCGAAGGTAAAATCAGCAGTAATTCTTTTAACACCGATTCTCCTATATTTAGCGACTACAACGGTTCCAAAAGAAAAAAGCCCGGCGAGCCTATTCCGATTCAAAGTTCACCTTTCTATGAGGCTTCTCTAGAGAGATCACCGACGCCCAAGAAGCACCATCATTTAAACAGAGAAAACCTTATGGCTAAATTATCTTCTGTTCAAGAAGATAACTTTAGTTAAGGAACTGCCTCATATTAATAATTATACAATTACATAGAACGACACAAAATGGTCATCAAGCGAGTAAATATATAAGCAGTGACAACATTATACATATGCTTGTATTATAAAAATTTCCAGTATTTTATCTATCTTTTTTTATAGACAAAAATAAATTAGAAAGAGTTAAATGTTAATCTCTCCAAAAAATATCCCTCTAGTGATAGCAACTGCATCTGGCTGCTCGAGGACCAACGCCGCAAGCTTGTGCCCCACTCTCTCTTCCAATTTCAGCTTAATTTCGTCACCGACAGATTGGCTTTCTTCTGTTTTATCTTCAACATTATCAACCTCCACCTTTATATGTCTAAAAATGTCTAGAATTGTACCTAATAATATATTTATTTCATATTCATTCTTATTCGAATCTTCGATCACCTGTTTGTACCATATTTTCAAGTTTCCTATGACCACCAATTTTATTACTTCAGGACCAAGATTCTTGAGCCCTAACAATGTTCCATAATGAGTTCCTATTGGTTTCGAATAATCTAACAAAGCTCTTAACAAAGTCCTTGTTACCCTTGCCCTCAAAGTGGAATAAGATGAGCCATATACTTTGATTACATGATCTAAAAGGATTGCTGCGAATTCCCTCACAGCAAGTTGTTTCTTCAATAAATCATGAGCCTCCGAAGTGTTGTCCTCTTTCAGAACTGGTCCTATACGTTTAGCCAATAGCAAGGTGAGGATACAAGGCATAAGTGTATGTACATAAGGATCTAGGAATAGTGTTTTATTATCAGCAAGAGCTGAAATAACTTCTAGCATTGTTGTCAAGATTTCAATATTTCGAAGTTGATTTGTAATCTGTTCTGCAACAAACTGAATTAAATATGGTACAAGCTGGTGCAAACCAGGGTCATTTTTGAGAGAGCTCAAAGCCGCATATTTCAAATTCTCCTTCTCCGGATCAGTAGATACAAGAACGTCCACCACCTTATCAAAATATAACTTGAGTTCCTTGGAAAGAACGTGTTTCACTAATGGTTTAACTTCTGATATATTCTGAGATAAACCGCCATTCTTATTTCGAAGTTGATCACCCAGATCTTTAAGTGCAACATCAGAACCAAGGCCAGAGCTTGCAATATCGTTTCCTAATGCTGACGAAGTGGCCCCTCTTGCAAAAGGAGGAATACTTTTAATTTCAGAGGGAAGCGGATTTTGTGGTATCATTGGCTGAACACCCTCCACTGCAAGCCAGTGCGCTGTGAATGTAGTCTGACGTGGAACAGCAGGCAATGGCTGATTTATGAACTTTTCGAGATCCATTTCTTTATCGTCAATATAATAGAGAGTCTGTCCACCAGCTCCCACTAAAGTCTCCTTGAAATTAAGTGGTTGAGTGTTGTCGTAACCATACAAAGGTTCAATGTTAAGCATTTTTAAGGCATGATTGATATCACTGGTCATTAAGAGTCTTCTTTTAGAATGTCTCATGAATTTAACTGCTGTCTCTAATATTTCATGTATTCTATATTCGACATCCATAGCGAGATTTTTAGCCGACTCATCGGGCAAAACTATACCCAAGGACTCAGCTGCATCTTTGACTGTATCATGAGGTGACCATAATGTATGTGAAGAAGGAATATTTGAGTTCGCTTCCATGGTGATAGTCTAATGTTAAGTATATTTCTTAATCTCGAGTTTACCTCAGGTTTTATATTCTAATATACAGGTCAATATATTACTACAGTTCGAAGGTTGTGCCATAAGTAAGCATTTATCTGGTAATATATTCACCGCTATACTAATATTTGCTATATTTCATATCCATGTTCAACTTAAATGCATTGTATGTTGCAGTTATACAGACATGGGCCATGAGGCTACTGAGATGCATCGATTTAATAAATAATAAATCTTTATTGTGTAAAGTAAGGGCATAAACTCATGTTCGTTGATATCGTGGCTCCATTTTTCTCTGATATGGAAGTGCTTTATTGGTGCTAATAGAAAGGATAAACTCTGTACTCGGTATCCTAGGCGATTAGAAATAATCCATAAATAGGTCCTTTTTGATCATGAAGAGAGACAAAATCGGGTTCGACTGATGAAAGTCAGCCTGATAGGCCAAAAACAGCCAAACTCAGACGATCTAATCAGGCCGTGTTACTTAGTATATATTAGCGGTAGAGCCGAGAAATCATAAACCTTTCTCGCTGCGCCCTTTCTTCGACATTTCCTGCAACTTCTTTTCACTGCTTTGAAGCTTTTGTTTCTGCTTTCTGTATCTTTCTTCGGCAGCTAATGCACCCGCCTCTTTAGCACTTAGCTCAGATGTTGTTTGTACCTCAGCTTCACCACCCAATATCCTTCCAGTGGAATTTTTGTTTGAAGGCTTGGATTTCTCGTTAAGTCTTTGATATGGCTTTGAGCCAGACTGAGCCATTTTACCTCTCTCGCGGCTCGAGTTCACATTAGTCGCTTCTTTTGAATTAGACTTCTGCGTCGAGAGACATGAACCCATCTTTTCGAAAACTAAGAACGGGATTTATGACGAAGTATTGGGTTAAGATGTCAATTACTTGTATTTAAATTTAATCGCGAAATGAAATACCCTAATATAAGTGTAATATTAATTCTAAACTATTTACAAACAAAAGTTACAATTGAATCCATTTCATCATTAGCCAAAGATCGAAGTCGATATACGCTTATAGTTCACGTTCGGTTTGAGATATTTAAACTGAGGACCGGAATCTAAGTCTGCATCTCCGTCAAACTCCGAAGTATTACCGTAAGTAATTCTTTTAATGTCATTAAGATGTTCACTTTTCTTGATCCAGTATTTGGCAAATCTTAAACAAGATCTTTCATCCTGGATGAAATCCTTATATTTGTTGAGAACAGCCAAATAGAACAGCTTCCTCTCCGAACTGTAATCGGATAAAATAGTGGCATCACGGAGGGCCGCCCAGTCAGCAATAGGGATATAGTTCATCCTACTACTATCTAAATGCTCCAATGATTGGTTCCACCTTTTCAAGATTTCACTGTTTGTGTAGTCAGGTAACTGCCCGGTTTTCTTTAAGCAAATTCGGTAAGATACAGGGGTACGACGTACTCCAAACGTTTCATAGTTTTCCATCAAATGCTCTAATACATCTTTATTACCCCAAGAGTAGTTTCCAATGATGGTATTCAAAAAGACTTCATCAACAGGCTTAATCTGGGAGTATGTTGCTATGATCTCTTTTAACTTGTTAAATGATTCTTCAGTGAGCTCTGGGTAAGACTTGAAGAATATCGTAAAAAAAGTATTGTTCAAAATAGAATATCTAGAATTCAAATGGTTAGGAGATCTCTCTTTATGGTAATGGTTGACAGTTGATTTCCAGAAATAGAGGATATTGCTGAACGGCTCATTCAAATCATAACAATTTTGTAAAAGTGACTGAATGTATGGAACCTTCAAACATACGTAATAAGGCAAGTCATACTGGATGACCTTGTCAAAAAAGTGCTTTGCGATATTGATGTCCTTACAATATCCAATAAAATTCAAGTGTAACTCTCCTAACGATGTCAAAACATTGTTACTAGAATTTCCCTTACTTTCATACTTTTTCAAAAGCTCCTCCAAAGCATCCAATCCCTTGGCATAATCACCAGAAGCTATAGAAATCTTACCCATAGAACACAATAATTCATGCTGCACCGATTTCTTATCCTTTGTATTGACCTCATAGATATGCAAAATCTCTTCGTAGGTAAATCTCTTCTGTGCGTAGGCAATAGGTAAAATTACAGCTAATATTTTTTCGTTCAAATACAACTTTCCGTTTTGTTCGTCATTCACTCCAATCTCCCATAAGTTAAGCATTTCAGTGTGGAGCTGAAATTGCTTCATAGAGAAGAAGATATACAGTAATATGTTTTCATTCAAAATATTATTGAACTCTCCGTTGATGATAAACTCACTAATATCAAGCACAGCTGTTCTGATCGACACTTCATCCAACAAGTTCTCATTTTGATACAGGTCGCTGTCTCTGTTCCTCGATCCCGATAAACGAGAGGTCCTGTTGCTGTACACAGCATAGTTCAAAATTTGACTGTAATTGTACAAATCCTTCGAAACGAAAACAGCTCTCAACCCTTCATCTTCAAGTGCCTTAAAGAGATTGTCCAACGTCAGCCTGAACGCCCTCCGTCCCTCTCTATCTCTCATGCTCCGGTATTGAAAAGCCAAAGAAAGCTGCTCTTTGAAATAATTCAACTTGGTCTTTGTCTCGGAATCGATAACATCTCTGAAAAGAGGATCTCTCTGAACCTTATTTACAAAAGCATCCACCTTTGAAGTCGTGTTGCTTTGAGAAACCCCTGAATTCTGTCTGGTAAACTGACATGGTATTATGTATTGATTCTGATTCTGTCCGGTACTGCCATTCGGTAACCCACTGCTACTACTCCCTGGTAACGTTATTCCCGGTTTTCCCGTTCTGACCTTCAGAAATAACACAGGCCTTAAGCTCTGCTGTCCATTTACTGAAAGTAATCTGAACATATTTCCTATTATGTTTCTTGTAGATACTATACTAACAGTCCTTTTTATAAAAAAATTTTGTTTGCCACTACAGTTCTGACGTAGTTACTGGGTATATATACAGGACCATAACTTGCGTTGATCTTGGGGTCCTGAGCAACTGGACGAGTCTGACTACAATGAAATTGAACACCGAAGACCGGAGAGTAACAACCGATCATGACCTGACATTACCCTTCTTAACGTCTTGGTAGCTTCAGGCTTGAGCGGCAGCAACTCGTAAACTTGTAGCGATCGGATTTCCTGAGTGTTTCTCGCTAGACTATCTACGTAAAAGTTCTAGCCCTCGAAGCAGCACCACATGTTATCTCCCGAAAAGGATTTTAACGTCTCCTTATGGTGATTTGTAGGGTGTTAATTGGCGTATCTCCATCGCCAGACTTAATGGTAGCGAAAGGCGATAGGGATAACACACGGAGTGCATATAGACTGATCTTGTATGTTCAATTTATAGATAAAAGTTGCTTGGAATAGTTGACCCAAGACTTGAAGGCATGAGTGATGGAATCCACAGCCGCCGGGCCCAGGGCGGAGCAAGAGATCTGGAGAGGACACCGCTACTACCGCATTGGACGAGCCATAATTCAGGTACAACTTCGTCGTCGATCTTGAAAAGCTCGAAGACTCGCTTGACTACTGAAGAAAAAGAATCGCAAGGGGAAAACAAGTTAGGTACATTCGATGGAGTGTTTGTGCCCACGGCGCTCAACGTATTGTCGATCTTGATGTTTTTGAGGTTCGGATACATCATCGGCAGAGTGGGTATAATTGGGATGTTTGTGCTATTGTTACTATCCTATCTTATAGACTTTCTTACTGTACTTTCTATCAGTGCCATATCCACAAATGGTACAGTGAAAGGAGGAGGGGCGTACTACATGATTTCTAGATCTTTGGGTCCCGAGTTTGGAGGCGCTATCGGAATAATATTTTTCATAGGCCAGGTTTTGAATGCTGCGTTGAATGTTGTTGGTATCATCGAGCCCATTCTCCTTAACTTTGGCTCAGACAGTGGACTATTGATGAAGATTCTACCAGAAGGCTACCTATGGGAGACACTATATTCAAGTGCATTACTTATTCTTTGCACAGGGATAGCAGTTGTTGGCTCGAAGCTAGTTTCCAAGACTGCATTATGCCTATTTTTTGCATTAGTATTCAGCATATTGTCTATCCCTTTTTCTACTCTCATAGTTAAGCCATTTCAGCCTCTTCCATATCCATATGATGACGTCTGGTTTACAGGCTGGGCCTGGAAAACTACAATAGGAAACTTATGGCCTAATCTTTCTTCATCTCCTAAAGTGCCTGATTCTGGTGCGGAAAATGATAACTTTCAGAGCCTTTTTGGAATCCTCTTTTCTGCTACAGCAGGAATATTTGCGGGTGCATCCATGTCTGGAGAATTGAAGAGTCCTTCGAGATCCATTCCACTGGGAACACTATTTGGCTTATTTGTGAGTTTTGTTCTTTACTCATTGGTAATTGTTAGTTTGGGCTGCTCAGTTCCTCGTGAACTCTTATGTAATGATATTAACATTATTCAAACTATAAGTTACCAAGGTATAGTAATTATTCTTGGGGAGCTTTCCACCTCTCTTTTTTCTGTGATCATGGGACTTGTGGGGGCTGCAACTTTACTTTCTGCCATTGCTGATGATCAAATCATCCCTGGTATATCTGCTTGCAGAGTTAGAAAAAGATCATTATCCGAAAAGAGAAAAGGTGAAAAGGTAAGTCTTTTGGTGACATGGTTATTGACTCAGGTATTTCTTTTCTCAGACATAGATAGAATTGCTACATTCATTTCTTTGGCTTTTTTGATGACATTTATTGTGACAAATATTGCATGCTTTTTATTGAGAGTTGGATCTGCACCTAATTTTAGACCTTCTTTCAAATATTTCAATACCCGTACAGCATTTTTTGGTGCAGCAACTTCTATCTTTGCCATGTTTATCGTGTATGGCTTATCTGCTTTTTTGATCATAATCTTTTTAATGTTCCTAGTGATGCTCATTCATTACCTGACACCTCCTCTGAAGTTTGGAGATATCTCGCAATTACTTATTTACCATCAAGTTAGAAAATACTTGCTAAGGTTGAAATTGCAGATGAATGTCAAATACTGGAGACCTCAAATATTACTCTTGTGTGATGATGCTCGTAGCTCATTCAATTTAATCAAGTTTTGCAATCATTTGAAAAAAGGTGGATTGTATATTCTTGGACACGTTATTCTTTTACCTGAAGATGAAATCTCTATTCATTCTTACAAGGAGATTCAAAAGCAGAAGCAGGCGTGGCATAAAATTAGAGAACTTTTGAAGATCAAAGCTTTTATTCAAATTGCATTAGGCCCAACAATTCAATGGGGAATCAGAAATGTTTATTTAGGCTCAGGGTTAGGAGGTATGAGACCAAATATTACTATAATAGGTTTTCATGAACTTTATAAAGAACATAATACGGCAAATTCTGGTTTAAGCCCACTTCCTACAGACGTATGCAAGAAGGAACAAAAAATCAGTGTTAATCAATGGGTTCAGATTATAGAGGAATTAACTTTGATGCAAGCCACGGTTGGAGTAGCAATAAATTTTTCGGAAATAAAAGTTCCTACTACATGCAAGGGAACTTTTGACTCTTTGAGATATCCAAAGACTCATATTTCAAAAAAGAAAAAGTATATCGATCTCTATCCAATTCAAATGTCTTGTGTAAGTCAGATGAAAGATGGAAGGTCTGTATTTTCCACTAACTTTGACACCTATACATTGATTTTGCAGTTAGGTGCTATTCTAGCCTCTGTTCCCGAATGGAAGGATAACAACTACATGTTACGAATCATAGCATTTGTTCAAGATCAGAATGATGTTGAAAGTGAAAAGTCTGAATTAGAAGGGTTACTTGGCTCTTTAAGAATTGATGCAGAAGTTGTCGTGACATCATTAGATAATGGTTCTTTGTCATCATACAATTTTCTAGTCAAAGGGTATTCTAAAAATTTACTTAATAAATCTCAGTTCGATCGCTTGGATGAGGTTTTGCAAAGTGAACAATGGTGGAAAAATCTTTGTTTGGCAAGAAATAAGCTAAGAGATATAGAGTTGCATAAGCTTACCAAAAAATCGTCAATGCAAATGCCAGCAAAAAGAAAAAAACATTTCAAAGCACTTAAAAGTTACACAACTGGTAATACAGATTTGAATGAAGACCACGTCTTGGATAGCAAGAGTTTAAATAAGCGGAGGTATACATTATCTAATCTTCATCAACATGGCCATGCTATGTCTCTTAATATGAGAACTTCTAACAAAGATTTCTATATTCATAACAACACCTTTGCGAGTGATGAAAGCGACTATGATTCTGAAAGCACTTTGGACAGTGTTTATTGGGATAAGACTGTCAACAGAGTGTCAAAACTGTTAGGAAAAAGTTACAGGGTTCTTCTGTCTAAGAAGAATAACGAAAGAGAGAAAGGTCCAAAACAAAGGGAAAGAAACCTGTTGCAGGGAAGGAAGAAAAATAAACCTTCATTATCTCGTATGAATAGTGAGATAGAGGGGACAGATAATCGTAACTTATCGACCGATCAAATCTCTCTTAGGTCAGCAAGATCTTCTCTAAGACCAAATTTTGTGTCCATCAAAACACCACAAGCGAAATTAAGTGATGAGGATAATGAAGAGGACCTTGATCATGTCATTGAGAATTCACAAGAGGATTTAGAGCCTGCCAAACTTAACGAGAATTATGTGGTAAGTAATACAAACAGCGGGAATAATATGTTCTCCGGGAAAAGTTCAACGAAAGGTAATTCAAAAGAGTCCAGTCCAAAAACCGACATGAATGGTGATCTGGATATGCTTTCTCAAGACCATAAACTGAGAAGTATATTAGAAGGAAACATAGGAAATGCCTCTGATGGATCCCTTTTAAGCCTAAACAATGAAAATTTGCCAGAAGAAGCATCTGAATCTAATAATATAGAAAAAATTCTCCAGGAAGAACTTAAGTCTTTCACGTTTAATGACTTGCCAGCAAAAGGTCAGCATTTGATTTTAAATGAACTAATGGGTCTACATTCATCCTCTGCTCAGACCGAAGTAATCTTTTCCACCTTGCCAACTCCACAAATCGGTACACATTCGAACGATGAAGAATCAGTAACATATGCTACAAACATTGCCATATGGTCAAGAAATTTGCCTCCAATGCTACTCATCAATTCTCAGACAGTCACTGTCACGACCGCTCTTTAAATAAGTTAATACATTTTTGTGTAATACATATCATCTCATTTTCAAATATACCAATTCGATGGGATACTCCTTATTATAGAATTAAAGCTATAGTTTTGTATGCATTAGTAATGACAAGCAATGATAAGTATCTTGGACAGAAGATAAATACTCAATACGAAGGCTCAATGATGGGAGAAAATACTAACAAAGCTGGTGGTGAGGATAAACATGACGAAAATAAGCTAACCAAAGAAGAAAAGTTAAGAAGAAGACAAGAAAGGTTTAAGGCATGGAACTTGAAGAAGAATAAAGAAAAAGCAGATGATGTAAATGAAGATTCTTCTCAAGATACAAAATCAGGAATACAAAAAAAGTTAGAAGAATGGAAAAAGAAGAGGTTACAGGCACAACGTGAATCAGACTCTAAGTCCCCTGCTAGCAACGGTACAGGCAAATCATATCGAATACCTACAATTCAGGTCAAGAATACATGGCTTAAAAGAGATAAGAAGGATGCAGATCTGAAGAGAAGACGTACAGCTATCGAAAGTTTTGAGACAGACGATGATGAGGTACCTGGGCCAAAATTCAAAAAACCCAGTTTAAGCTTAGATTCTCAAAATAACGGAACAGGGGATAGCGTGTCAGATGATGACTTAGATACGTATCTTGAATCCTTAGAGGAAGAAAAGTTGGCTAACGATGTAACTAAATCAGGACATAATGCTACAAAGATTACAGTTGAAGCATATAATTCAGAGACTGATAATGAAGAGGAAATGGAGGAGGACGAAGAGAAAAGGGAACAGGAGCTTTTATCTTCCAAGCTCAAAAAATTTCAAAATAAAGAAATCGAGCTCCATGATGTTAATCATTTGGAAATTGATTACCAGCCATTCAGAAAAGAATTCTATAAAGAACCAAAAGAAATATCTGATATGACTGAAGCTGAAGTAGATTTAATGCGACTTGATTTAGGAGGGATAAAAATTAAGGGTGCTAACTCGCCTCGGCCAATTTCAAATTGGTCACATTTAGGATTGCCAAGCAGCATCTTAACTATATTGAAGGAAAAGTTGGGATTTCAATCGCCCTCTCCCATTCAGTCTCAAGCCTTACCTGTAATAATGCAAGGAAGAGATATGATAGGAGTTGCAAAGACTGGTTCGGGTAAAACACTTTCTTTTACTCTTCCTTTGTTGCGGCATGTGCAAGATCAGCCTCCTTTGTCACCGGGAGATGGCCCTATAGGGTTAATTATGACTCCTACAAGGGAACTAGCTTCGCAAATATACAAAGAGCTTTCTTGTTTTACTAAAAGACTTGATATATCCGCCTGCTGTTGTTTTGGTGGATCGTCAATTGAACCTCAAATCGGTGAGCTCAAGAAAGGATCTCAAATATTAGTTGGTACTCCTGGGCGAATCATCGACTTACTCGCAGCAAATAATGGAAGAGTTACAAATTTAAGACGTGTGACTTATTTAGTTTTGGATGAAGCAGATAGAATGTTTGATATGGGATTTGAACCTCAGGTTATGAAGGTTATCACTAGAATAAGATCGGATGTGCAAATAGTTCTTTTTTCTGCTACATTCCCCAGGAAAATGGAGCTTTTGGCAAGAAAAATCTTGAAAGACCCATTGGAGATCATAATAGGTGGAGTTAGTATCGTGCCAAAGGAGATAGACCAACAAGTTGAATTATTCGATACTAGTGTAACGGATCCAAATATTTTTGATGAAAAGTTTAATAGACTTGTTATTATTTTGAATGACTTTTTCCTGAAAAATATTCTGTCTAAAGTATTAATATTTGTTGAGACTCAGACAGCGGCAGACGACTTATTGGTAAAGCTCATTTCTAAAGAGTTTGTCTGTCTTGTCATACACGGAGGAAAGGATCAGGTTGACCGTAAGCATGCAATAAAAGAATTTTCTTCCAGCACTAGTGGACTCGACATTCTTATTGCCACTTCAGTTGCTGCAAGAGGACTCGATGTTAAAGGATTAGATTTGGTAATCAATTTTGATGCGGCAAATCATTTAGAAGACTATGTGCACCGTGTTGGGAGAACAGGGAGGGCTGGTCAGACAGGAACTGCTATAACATTCGTATCATCAGACCAAGAAAAGGCCATAGCAGACTTGGTGAGAGCAATAAAGGCAAGCAAGGGTTATGAGTACGAGGTGGATCATGTGTTACTAGAGTACAGTAAAAAATTCTTCGAAAAAGTGAAACAAGGAAAAGAGAAGCTCAACTTTGGATTTGGAGGAAAAGGTCTTGATAATCTACAGGAAATACGTGACTCTAATAAAGACATCCAGCGAAAAGTTTATGGTGAAAGCGACGAGGTCACTGATACTAGCAAGAATGTGGAGGGTAGCAAGAAATCCAATACAACGGAAACTTATGCTAATCAATTACCGGACTTTCACATCGTCGAAGGTCAAGCCCCAGAAACTTCCGGGCCCGATAAATGTAAGTTTCATGCGCGTGTCACAATTAACGATCTTCCTCAAACAGCAAGGTGGTTCACAGTTAATCGTGAAAGTTTGGCTAAGATAATTGATTCTACCGGTACCTCCATAACTAATAAGGGTCAATTTTACCCTAGTAATGCGAAAATTCCGAAGACAATTAAGCAGAACGGAAAAGAAGTTCCAAGTCCTCCTAAGTTATACTTGCTTGTTGAAGGGCTAACTGACAGCTCAGTGAAGCTGGCAATCTCGATGCTTAGATCCAGAATGATAGAAGGTTTAGAGATTGCTGCGAAGAAAGAATCCAAAGCTCCCTCGGGCAAGTACACAGTTTAGATTCACGTGAATATGGTCCTCGGTTTAAGTGCACGCTACTTCGTGGGGAAAAATATTATATATAAAGCCTTAAGAAAGTGATAGATTTATAGATAGGTTAATAAAATGGGAGGGTTAGACTTAAGTAGTTATAAAAAGTACGAAAAATACATCGTCAGTGACCTTGATGATGGTGTTCGCCATGTGCAAATCAATTACCCTGAAAAATTGAATGCATTTGATGAAAGCATGTGGAGAGACTACTCTGAGATCTTGGAAAGATTAGATGCTGATGCTGATACTAGTGTAATAATAATCTCTTCGACTTCTCCAAAGGCTTTTACTAGTGGGTTAAATTTAAAAGATGCAATGTCAGCAATGGTTGCTAGCAAAGACTTAAGTGACAAGGAAAGGTTTGATTCATTATACAAGCATATTAAAGATTTCCAGCACTGTATTGGTGCCCCTGCAAGGATCAACACACCTACCATATGCTTGTTGAATGGCGTCTGTTACGGGCTAGCTTTGGATATGCTTGCCTGCTGCTCAATACGGGTTGTTACACAAGATGCAAAGCTATCGGTTAGAGAAATCAAGATAGGGATTCCAGCAGACATAGGTTCGTTGCAAAGGCTTCCAAAAATCGTAAACAATAAGTCTTTGTTATATCAGTATGCTTTGACAGGTACTGTTTTTGGAGCTGCTGAGGCCGAGAAACTTGGGATAGTGAGCAAGATCGTGCCCAATCTTGAAAATGGCATAGCGTATTGTAAGAATTTAGCAGAAGATATAGCCCAGCATCAAACTTGGGCAGTTAAAGGAACCAAAGCTCATATTCAACAAATCCTCGATGGTGATTCTGTCAAAAATGGGTTGGAAAGTATAGCTCTGTTCAATGCAAAAAATCTTGATGGCAAGTTTCTACAGGCCATGAGCTCAGTTAAGTTATAATTTCATATCTTTTTATAGTATCGACGTAATGAAGTCTTTCAATTCGATTTAAACTTAGATTAGATTGTATGTCTATTATGATGAATAGCTTCTTACTGAATAAAGCCGGGTAACTATTGTGCGAGCTGAATTTTTCACTAAATCAATGGGTCGAGTACACTTGAGTAATAGTTTAAGGTTTCAGTGCTCTATGGCCAGCTTAGTAAAGACTTCACAAGCCTCAAGGGCACCGCCGCTTATAAGGAGGCTTTTGTCGACAACTGCTATAAGTATAAATAGCAGCTCTCTGGCAGGTGGTGCTTCTGGAACTACAGAAGAAAGCCAGATCCTAGAGAATAAAGAAAATGGGAAGCTCCGGGGAAAGCTGAAAGAGTATTCCTCGGATGCTTTTTTGAAGTCTTTGTCCTTCAAACATTTCTCTTCTGTATTCAAGGATCAGACTGAGTATTCGAAAACTGACTTAATAAGGAGAAAGGTATTTAACTTGATCGAGACAAACCTGTATCATGTTTTGACCGAACTTGTATTGAATTGGACGGCACCAAATTCTAGCATTATGAACTGGAGGGAAGTATTTAGCCAGGGCGAGTTCTCTTACATCATACGTAAGATCATAGAATTCCAAACAGGTTTAATGAATGTGCTTATAAACCACAGGGTTATTTCTAGAAAGGACGATATAAATTTACGTTATACCGAAGTTAGGAATTACAGGGACAAGATCAGACGTATCTACAGTAATTTATTGTTTTCTGATGGTACATTTATGTACGAGAAGAAGACACGAGGAAACATGCATACCACAGATGGAAGATCAGACTATATTTTGTCCACTTACGACTACGAAAACTTGATTAAGTTTGAATTGTATAATCAAAAAATAGATTTAGCTGGTAAATGGTTTTTAAGATTAGAGCAGCAATATCCAGATGGATTGCATTATGAATTTATGACAAAAGAGCTTTGGAAGTTGAAGTTAGAAGTGTACTCAGGTGGCGCTTACTATTTGTGGAAAGATCCTAAAAGTGAGTACTACGTTTCGTACTACAATCCAAGAAGGGGATTTTTGGTATCCGAACATAACTGGCGTCAAGTTTTCGGTGACTATTTGAAGCATGGTACTAGAAACGGCAAGGGGAATCCGATTATTGATAACGAGGTAAGCGAGACACTAATTTATAGCATAGGATATTCTGGTGATATTGATTATCTTTTAAAGTTCATAGAAAGTGTCTGGGGTATTTCACCTGATATGACTGTCAAGGAGCCGTTTAGAATACCCCCACCTGGTGACGTAAAACACCCTACCGTATCATCATTGAAAGCCATATTGATATCATTATCTTACAACAAGCAATTCTTTAAAGGTATGGCTTACATCAACAAATTCCAAGATATATACGAAGACTTGAAGCTCAACGGAAAGGAGGCAAGAAGCTTTTGGGGAACAGTCTTTAGATGGTGTGAATTATCGACAAGATATGATGTTGACCGAGTATTAATGCATTACCTCAAAACTACAAATGTACCAAATGTCAACCTTTCTGGAAAAGTTTCTCTCAATGAATTGCAGGAGAATACACACTTTGACTACGAGGGCTACATAAATCTCTTGCGGGAACTTAAAGATAAGAGAGAACGTACAATGGAAGAGCTCTGGAAAATTTACATATCCAATGACTGTTTATTCTCGTCCAGCGTTTTCCGCGTCTACTTAAACAATTTGTTAGAACAGAAATCTGAAGAAAAGTTGTATCTGTTTATGTCTGAGTTGGGCAAATTCTATCACTTTTATCACACGAGTGATCGATCCTTCAATAGATCGCACTCGTCCTCAAGCATGCTCAACGACATCGACAAAAGTATCTACACTTTATACATAAGAGCCTTACGCGGGCTTGTCGACATAAAATGGCAGAAGGGATATGCTGGACAGTGTCCTCCATTGATTGAAGAGTGGTCCCTAAGTACGAATATGACTAAATCTCTTATGTCATATTTTGAGAAGTCAGTTATCCCAGAGTATAACAACATGATGGACAAAAAACGTCACGAAGTAATGGTAAAGCAACGCTCAGAGGAAGGTGAATCATTTTTAGATCTTTTTTGATATAGCTTGACAGTGTAAAATAAATATTCGTACACATTCTGATCCCAAGAGTAGTGTGGTTCCAAATCTGTGCGGACACCTTGTTCGCTCGTGAGAAATCAACGAGTTTAATGTTTGACTATTAGATTAGGCATAAATAGCAGAGAACTAAGCATGGCTTCAGAAGGATTGGAGAAGATTACCGAGATTCCACTTGAATTTTTCAAGGATGGAAGTGCATTTGTGAAGAGATGTCAAAAGCCTGACAAGAAGGGTAAGTATAGATGAACGAATTCGTGTCGTGTCAGTCATAGAGGAAAATTCAACTAACCAAATACAGAGTACTTCAAAATCATCAGGGCAGTGGGTGTTGGTTTTGTTATGATGGGTGTCGTTGGATATGTTGTCAAGTTATTGCATATTCCAATTCGTTATTTGATTGTTTGAGGGCCCAGCATTCAGACGCAAGAACAGAAAAGATTAGATTTGAGAGCCGGACGGTTGTTCTTGTAAGAGAGTATGCGTAAGCGGTTTGATATGTGACCTGGGCGTTACATTACTAGTCGTTGCGTGTATTCTACTGCTGTCTATTTGAGGAGCTTTGTCTTGAGGTCTTTCTCGTCGCATTGAGTATTCCGAGAGATATAAGTGAGTTAGCGTAACTTGTATAATTAACTAATGCTAAGCTTTTTAATGGTAACGATCCTTTCGTACGTTTTTTTGTTAGGTTCATGGTGATTTAGGTCCCTTTATGGTGTAGAGTATTTGATATAGATATAGATTCGCGATGGGCTTGAATTTTTTTGTTCTATGGTTTAAATTTTCATCACGGCCTAGGCAGAATAATAGCCTTTCTGGTAGACAAGTATTATGGCAGAGACATCCAAGTTTGTGAAGCTTCTAGCTTCAAATGACAGAAAGACTAGGGAATCAGCCTTAACTACATTAAAGAAGTATTTGAGCTCGAGATCTTCTTCACAATTAAGTCTTGAAGAATTAAAGAAACTATGGAAAGGTTTGTACTATTCAATGTGGTTTTGTGATAGATCTAGGCCACAAGAGAGGCTAGCTGAGAGCCTTGGTGCATTATACTCCGAGTCTATACCCTTGGATAGGCTTGCGGATTTTAATGAGGCCTTTTGGGCTGTCATGATAAGAGAATGGCCTAGTATCGATCAATGGAGAATTGATAAGTTTTATTTGCTCATCAGAAGAGTATTGAGGCATAGCTTCAAAAGGCTTGCTTCTGTGGAATGGGATATCAAAACTGTGAACAAGTTTCTCTCGGCATACGAACGCCTGGTTTTGAGTGGTGATAAGAAGGTCAGCGTAGCTCTTCCGTATCATATTTGTGACATATACCTCGACGAACTCGAGCGGGTCATGTTTGACGGTAATGACGAAGAGGAAGACAAAGATAGTGCTGTGAAAGAACAAGAGAACGATAATGAGGAACCAAACTCCCCCGACGTCCAGGAAAAGAGGCAAGTGATGGAGGACGTTCCCCTTTCGAGGCTCATTGATCCTTTTGCTAAGCTCAGCAAGGAAGCCAAGTTGAAGACATTACGAGAAAAATGTAAAAGCGAAGTCCTTGATGACCAGAGATTAAAGGACTGGGGTATAGCGGAGGAGAGCGATTCCGAAGAAGAGGAAGAGTGGACCGGTTTCAATTAGTATAGGAGAAAGAGGTTAAACTATGTCATTAGGTAGTAATATATAATATAGACTGTAATCTTGTACTTATGTTATCTCTTACGATGCTCTTCAAGGGCAGCATCAATACTTGTGGTATGGACACACTTTTTTTGCTACCTGTTTCCCATATTCTTTTCAGAGTAGAATACACTGCAAAAAGATAGTAGATGTCGTTGAAGGAAAAGAGAGAGCTAGAAAGTGGTAATAATGGAGAAGTGAATCCTTATATACCAAAGTATATCTCTACAGTTCCGTGGTACCACAAGGTAAAAGACGAAGAGGACAAGGAAGAAGGATATTTGGCGCATCAAAGAAAACATGACGAGCCATCCTTGACTGGTATGCCAGAGGCAGGAACAGGAATCAAGGACCAATTCATTACCAAGGAAGGGGTACGAGTCAAAGTGGCACCAGACTACGACTCAGTTAGAGACAGATGGCATGGTATTTCGGCAGAAGAATTGGAAAGCATACATAAGAACTGGTCGGTTATGAAAGAACAGGCATACTCAGACGGCGAAAAAAAGCATCGCGAGGATATTGAGCGATACGAACTCGAAATGCTTGAATTAGATCTTGAGCCAAAGGACCTTTATGCTAACAGCAAAGAAGACCCGATGGAAAAGGTATTGCGGGACCGCGAGGACGTTCCCACCTACATTCTTAATATTGCAGTCGGTGACAAGATATCGTCGGACGCGGCTTCAAAGGCCACAAGCGATTCCCGACATGGCTTTGTTAACGACAGCGATGACTTTGTCAAACAAACCTCAGCGCTGACGGATCCATGCCGAGCCCAAGAATTCGCGTGGGAACACGCTCTCCCCAGCGCCGCTTCACACTCTCCAGACCACCAGGAGCCCCCAGAGCCACAAAAGACCCTCACTGAGCGCTTCCTCGAGCCTTTCTCTACAGATACTACCGTCCAGGTAAGCTCTGCTGCACCTGGACCGAGCACAGTCAAGTCTTCGTTTCCAGAAGATGTGTTTCCTGCAGGACACTCTGCTGTCTGGGGAAGCTACTACTCCGGGGGCAAGTGGGGCTATCGCTGTTGTAGACTCCAAGATATCAATGCGAAGTGTCCGCGTTGAGTTGCGGATGATGAGAATACTATGGCAAGTCTAATTGCGCTAAGAAATCTACGCCTTACTTTTAGAGGTAAATTAATTGGTACTCAGCCATCTTCATATGAACCTCATGGTCTATATCATGATCCAAGAATTAATCTAACAATGTTTCTCCTAAATAACCGCCAATACAATATCGGACCCCTTCAAACCTTCTTACCGTTGCTGCGAAACTTTCTAGTACTTGGAAAAAATATAAATTTGTCTATCTTTTAAGTCACACGTGGGTTTTCGCATGCGATCAGGCTGACATGTTGGTGAAGGTAAGGCTCAACGTGCTTCAGAACGTGGCAGAAAACATAAAAATAAGGTCAGAAGACTAGGCTTTATATATATAAGATTTATGTCTCGATAAGTTTTGAAAAATATAATCGAATGGACCACATATTAGACAAGGTAATATAGTGATTCTTTACTAGTGATTGCAAATTATCAACACATAAAGAAACAGGAGCAGTCTATTTTGATTAGACGGCACAAAATTAGCAGCTAATCGAAGGTACTATTACGAGGCTAGATAGAGGTGTGGCACCAAGTATAGCACTCGGAGACACGTTTATCTATAGGCGCTGAAATAGAAAAGTTCGAACATAGGAGCAAGATGACAGGAAGCTTACCAAACCCACCCGTTTTGAAGGCGACGATTATCCAGCTTAACCGGGACCTCGACCAGGAAGATGGAAACTACGAGATTTTGACGAATGGCTACGCGAAAGGGAGCGACAGTGCTTCGGCGACAGACTTGTTTGAGGGAACTGGGGCCAAACAACAGCGCCGAAAGCGGAGACGAGCATCTGCTGTTATGGATGCCGAGGACGTGGAGGAAAGGCGAAATGCTACCAAGCAGCTCCATTCGATCATAGAAAAGAAGCGTCGCCTAAAGATCAACCGGGAGTTTGAGGCCCTTAAGTTCCTTATACCGGCATGTCGAGCCACTACTGGCGCCGGAAAGAAGACTGGTGGTACATGCAAGAACAATAACACCGCTGGCGGTAGTAACAGCAAAATTGATGGCATGTACAAGCTCAGCATTCTTAAGGCGTCAGTAGAGTACATACTCTACTTGCACCATATTATTAACAGACAGCACGAGCTTCTCACAAAAAACGATATTCCAGACTATAATTTCAACATAGACTTTGCCAATGTGCCTTTAGATGTCAATGCATACAGGAACATTAACAAGGAATTCTTCTTCCAGGATCTTGCCGATCAATTGGCTAGTGCATCGCCATACCCTTCTTCGAACTACGATGCCACCGGAGACTTGTCCAAAGACCAAAGCGTCACTGCTGGTAGTGATGATAAACAATATGAGTTTGAGTCTTCTCAATCAGAAGACCGTTCTTCTTTGGGCTCTATTGATCTGATTTCTTCAAGTACAGCAGAAAACCTTATAGACAGGAGGATTAAAACAAAAAGGAGTCCTATAGTAAATGAGTCAGAGAAAACACATACGGTACTTAGCTCGTCATTACCTGCTGATAATAGCTTTCCCTCGATTAACGAGAGGTATCGTACCAGATCATTGGATGGAAACATCACTTCGCCCCTTTTCATTAACGACCGTCAGTTGCCTAGCCCAGAAATATCTCCCGGAATGGCACCAATCTTGAGTTTGTTGAAGAATAATTCCTCTGAAAAGGGTGGTAGCGTTTTCCTATCGCCAGGCAAAAGCCAATTCGTAATATCTTCTGGTGATAAGCTGAAAGATGGGCTAAAGTTCCAGCTTCCCGACCCTGCTCTCAATAGTGAAAGTAATGACTCTCGTACTCAACTGGAACCTAGAATGAAATTTTTCAAGTCCAAAGTTCCTCATAACAACACACATGTCATAAAACCCGTTGGTTCTTCTGACAGTCAGACCCCCTTGGCAGAACAAGATGCATCAGAGACCCTCTTGGCGTTGCGCAAGTCTAGTATTGACAGTTTGCTAAATTGATTTATATATCTCTCCAATATCTATATTACTGCTGTCACAGAAGTAATGTCTACAAATATCTGGTTGGCTTGCAATGATAATGACAGAAATTAGTTTACGGATCTATGTATTTTATATTTATTAGCGTTGACTTTCCTTTAAAAGTAGTCTCTCATAAGAGATTGTTCTCCTTCAAGTATTCTATATATTCATCAATAACACTTGGCCAGGCCGACATCTCATCATAATTACTCAAGGCAATAGGGTCTGTAACGATTATGTCTTTAACAAAAAGGAAGAACATCTGCCAAGTATCTTTCGAGAATCCTCTCTTGTATTCGCTAAGAACAAAATCAAACCATTGGTCTAGTCTCGTTCTAGCACTTTCAAAAGCTGGATAGTTATATATCAAAAGCTTCCAATAGTCAACTGCTATTTCTACGGGTAAAAGTCTCTGCCCTGGGACCTCCATGAGAAATCCAAAAGTGAAGTTATACAATTCTCTATATTTAACTTCGTCGGTGAGTATCTCTTTCTTGAGTTTATTTATGAAGGCGTTCATACCACGAATGTCAAAGATCTTTTTATCCTGCCAGTTTCTTATAAATTGCTCCTTACGGAAGACTCCCATACTAGGAGCTTTCAAAAAGTAGGCTAGAATAAGACTAGCGATGTCTTCTGCGTCAAGTCCCAAGTCTTCCAAGTATTTTAACGTCCCGTCGATTCCAATGGCATCAACCTGGTTAGGATCGCTATAATCTTCGTAAATCTTCATAAGTCTGCCATCTATAACCTCATTCTTAGACTTGTTGTGTTCACTTTCCAAATATGCGTTAATCGAATTTTCTAAGCTTCCGTTATACTTGTCTAGCCATTTCGTAGCAGTGGAAGAAGAAGCGCCTGTGACATTTATAAATTGTTCCTTAATCGATGCCTTCAGAGCAGAACTTATCCTAGGCTGATTTTGTTAGTTGGTGTCTTTTCAACTTAAGGCAAGACGTTCAGATACATACCATATTCCTCTTACTCTATCTTTCAGCTGTTTAATGATCAAAAATATGATACCGATACCTCATGCTTTTGTGTTATCTGCAGTGAGATCAAGTATTTTGAGGATTTAACAATTGTATGGTTTATTTCTGATTGAAGAAAGCAATGGCGACAATTCCCGTAACAAAGGATATTATAAGTCAGATATTTCCTTTAAACAATCTCAGTGATTTGGGGGCTTCCAACGAAAGAAGTAATGATATTGAAAATGATATAAACTACTTGTTGTCATGGTTAGAGGCTATCTGGGAAAAGAGACACCTTCTGGAAGATCCATCTGCAAGGGTAAAGTCAGCCATAAGGAGTTGCTTGAAGGAGGAGAATAACCAGCTAGAATTTGTGAGGCTTTATAACAACTCGATACGCTACACATTTCAGAGAGATATTCGGCCTTTTGTCATTTCTAGCGGGTCATTGGTACAAACAGTAACTAGTATTAAAGAACTCCAGATTCTAAACAACCAAATATCCAAATATCTAGGGTTAAGTAAAACCCCACGAGAACTTTTTGACAGAAATTTGAACACCTTGTTTCGTTCTGTATTTAGTGATAAGAGTTTTAACTTCCCTGACAAACTTACAAATCTACTTAATGACAATTTGTTTCAGACTGAGGTACCACAGAATTATACTATTATCAGAGATATGTTGATATTGCTTCTGTCTATTGGTCTTAATGATGTAACAAATCTAATTACTGTTAATATAGCTATTGAAAAAATTAAGTCATATTTGTTTGAAACCTGCTTGGGGTTATGGGATACACCACTACTTGAGCAAATAAACTCTTGGATAAAAAAAAGATTATTTCCTAGGTTCAGTATGGTTGTCAGTCTTACTGACAATGATTTTGATGAGACATATGCGTATGATTTGATTCAGATAGCGCATACAGAACTTGTTTCACTAAGAATAAAAGAAATATTTGATTTAGTCTCAAACTATCCTCATACCACGTTAGCATTGTCTGAATTACATCAGTGTGTTCTGTTTAAAGGAGTTAATATTGATTCTCATTTTAACGATAATGTTCGTTTCAACGACAGTACATGCATCGGCTTATCTGCTTCATTTTCAAATATATTGAACTTTTCTTACAATAGTTTGGATAAATCTTCATATTCGCAAGCGCATCAGCGCGCTAAGTTGGTGGATAGATTCATAACGCTTTGTAATGATAAATTGCTTCATTCGGGAGCTAACACTATTGACATAATTCTATGTTACATATCAACTATCAAATCCTTCTTAATTATTGACCCCAAAGGAGTACTTTTGGATAAAGTAGTTAGGCCAATAAGGAGATACTTAAGGTCTAGAGAGGATATCATTGTTAAAATTGTTCATGGGTTGTTAGATGAGAGTAAAGAAAACAGGCTCAAAGAACTTTCTGATGAACTTAGAAATAAAAGAAGAAAGAGTGTTGCACTCGATGATCTGATGGATATACATTGGGTCCCTGACCCAATTGACGCTTTGCCTGATTTTAAGAAAGGAAAAGTTACGGATATTATAGAATCCCTAATTTCAATTTTCGACCTCAAAGAAATTTTTATAAATGAATTCACAATCTTGTTTGGTAAAAAATTAATCGATATTCATGATTACGATGTGTCCCATATAATTTACCAGCTACAGCTTTTGAAAGCGAGGTTTGGTCAGGCGGAGTTTAACACATTAGATGTTATGATTCGTGATATCGAGGAAAGCAAGCAGATAAATTCACTATTAAAGGATGATGACTCCCAATTCCATGTCTCTGTATTATCACATATATACTGGCAGTCTATTGATCAAGTTGAGGGTGCTATTGATGACAGTCTTATTGTATCCCAGAATATTAACGACCAATTCAGAGAGTTCGAAAGAAATTTTTCTAAAATAAAGACAGGAAGGTGCTTGAAACTTATCCCTACATTAGGTAGAGTAAAGCTAGAACTAGAAATAGGTGGAGTTTCAAAACCTTTTGAGGTTTCGCCGGTACTTGCGTCAATAATTCAATTATTTGAAAACACATCGTGCGAGATTACTGCAAAAGCAGTATCGGATGCATTACATATTTCGGACTATCTGGCATCAAAAGGGTTGGAATTCTGGGAAACGAATAATATTTTACATAAAATAACAAATGGCGCCTATATGACTAACGAATGATTCAAATTATATTCTTTTCTTGTATATGATATACAGAAACTCTGCTTCTAATTAATATTACCATTAACAGATTTAGATATTTCGATACCAGAAAGTTTCTGGTTGTAGCTGGAATTTGGTTGCCATCTTCGAGTAGATCTTATTTCGTCCATAGCATAACCTGGTATTTTTATGTTCCAGTTTCTCTCTAGATGAAGTTGAACGTCTCGAACATCAATTGAATCCACTTTTCTATGTTTAGCCAACCTACAAGCAAACCCCGTCACGGAAGATATGAATTCATCTGCCAAGTCAAGCAAAAGTTCTTCTACATCTCCATCAATAACTGTTTTACCGTCGCCTTCATCTGCGCCAATGGTATTGACTAAATCAGATAACTTCCTTTTCGTAAGCACTCTTCCTCCATTATCTGGTATTGAACCCCCAGCGCCTCCTGAGGCTAACTCGTATGATGGTAATTTCACTATTGCAGGTGTTCCTAATAAAGGACTTATACCGTTAGCCACCCCACTTGAAAGTGTCGCCCTATTGTTATTTCCGGTCTCCTTCAAAGTTACTGCAGTTGGAGGTTTGACATTAATATTACTGGAAATAGGAATAGACGGAACCGATGGTTTCGTAATGCCTGATAGGTTGAACTGAGGACTTTGTGGAGTACTTTTGTTTGGGGTATTAGAACCTGTAGCTGTTGGTGGAATTGCTGAACGCTTGGCAACCAAAGCAGAGCTATCCTGAGGAATATTTGAGGGTTTTGTATTGATGTTTGGTGAGTCCACACTCTGAGGAGTGCCTTCATGTCTCTGCATTTTCAAACGTTGCTATAGTTGTTAGTATTGGTCTCAAATATTGTACATGTGGTTTGTTGATACTTACATCTTGTTGGCTTCCCGTAGCTACTGGTGTAGAAACATTTCCAGCCGGACTAGAAGCAGATTTTGCCAGATCAACTAGCTGAGCTTTAATGTAAATCGCATATTTTTGATACTGGCTATATTTGTTCCTCAATTCCACTAATTGATTATCAATTGAAGATGTTTGCTCCTGACTTAAATTATAACTCTTCTTACTATTTTGAAGCTGTTGTATTTTGCGTTCTAGCTCAGCAAGGTGCGCTTTAGCTTGGTTGAATTTCTCTACTGTTGCAATATTTCCTCCCGAGGGTGCTGGGGAAGCAGACCCTCCTGAATATCCAGGAGAGCTCTGCATTCCCTGAGACAGATTCAATCCAGTCTGACCTTGTGTACCAGTCTGAGGGCCCGTGGGTCTACCGCGAACCTGATTATTACTCGATGAATTTCCTATTACACCAGTAGTTTCTGTTGGTGGTCTACCTTGCTGCTGCTGCTGTTGTTGTTGTTGTTGTTGCGCCATACGAGCTCTCTGTTGAGCCTGATAATTTAATAATACCTGCTTTATAGATTCTGCTTTCGCATAATGTTGTTGTGCTTTAGCTGTGTCGTTGCCAGCTGCCTTTGCTAAACTAACTTCATTCTTCAAAGCTTGAACTAGCTGGTTTGCCTGACTAGGTTGAATCGAAACCTGCCTCTGAGGTAACGGAGTACCAGCATTAGACTGGGAGCCAGGATTACCAATAGATTGATTTGATCCTTCGTTATTGTTGTTGTTCATATTGATGAGGATAGTGAACAATCAATTAGCTTTGCCGGTCTATACTTACAAATTTAAGTTTTTCTCTGTCTCAGTCAGCTGATCGCGCACGTGATATGCAGATCGTAATTTACGTCAAATATATATTAGATACTCTATATGATCTCAAACCAGTGATATGAATTAAGTTATCCTTGATGTTTTGAATTATAGTTACTAGAACCAGGAGAAAATAGTTTTTTATCAATATGAGTTCTGAGTTCTGAGTTCTAGTATCTCAACAAATTCTCGATCACCTTAAGAACCTCATTATCAGGATCATCCGATTCTGACTTAGTTGCATTTGGAGGATGAGAGAGCTTGTTTTGTATTACTGTATCCAAAAGGCTTCTCAACTTTTTGATAAGAACACCATTTTTGCACCATGTCCGAATAGGAATCCAATTATCTAAAATTATACCAGTAGGAACATTTTCGGTTGATATATAGCTCATAATATCGTAAGAAATTTCTCCACCAAATAGCAAAGTAACCAAAACACTTGTAGGCGTAATATCGCGCAAGTACAACTTAGTAGACTGATGCGATGATTTATATACTATGAAAGGGTGCTTAAGTGTAGATTGGTTGTTAGAAACTTTTGGTTGCAAACTTTCGGTCATTTTTTTCCATTTATCCAAGTTCAAGGACTCGTCTTCATTTAAGAAATCACTTAAGTCAATGCTATCGGTATCTTGCAGGTTCGAACTATTGAAAATAACAGAAGAAGGGTGTATGAAAGCCCTTGCTACGCTCGAATCGGACGATGGTTCCAGAGCATCATCTAAATTAGTTTTTCTTATCCAGATTTTTGTTTTCCGTTCGTCAGGGTCAACTTCAACAGATCCAGCCATTGACTGTATAAACTTAGGATCCGGTAATTGAACTCTCGCAACTTGAGGATAGTATGCAGCGGTTAGCAATGCTTTTTGGACAGACAAATCAGTTCTATTTCTGTTCAAGCTTATAAAAGCACTTGAATTCTTGTCACTAGATGTATAATCTAAAGGAACAAAGCCAATCTCTTTCAATATAGCTAAAAATTGGGTTTTAGAAGATATTATATCCCTTAATGCCGTGTAAGATAAATAATTATTTGTCATAAACTCTCTAGTAGATTTTTCTTCCAGTCTTAACCTCTCGTATTCACTAATTATGTTGAATACTGCTATAGAGTCACCCAGCTGTCTTGAGAACTGTTTCAATATTTTTTTAATTTCATCTCTCTTTTCGAAAGAATTAACAAATAGGTTACCACCAGCGCTGATAGAAGCCATAGTGAGTGAAAAGTCTAAACAGCCAAAAATACACCCAAAAATTAAAAGCTTTCCATTTTGAATATCAGTTGGAATGAATGAAAGATACTTTCCTAAATAAGTGAGAACTCCATTATTCAATGCCCCAATACTATTCAAGTATTGACTAGACTGCTTTAATGTCAGTTGATCAGGAGCATCCAAACCCGAATTCAAGAAATTTTCAACATCTTTTATTCCCATTGCTTTCACAATTAAATAAAGATTTTCCAAGTTAACTCTTTTTATTTCCGGAACTGGTTGGTTGAGCATAGATTCTTCCGTGTCTTTAGTATAGATGTGGTAACAAGTTCCATTCCTTATACGACCTGCACGACCTCTTCTTTGACTAACTTCGGCTTTCGAACACCAGTTCTCCACGAGTTTTGTCGAACTAAACTGAGAATCGTAATATAAGGTCTTGACTTTACCTGTGTCAATGACTACCACGCAATCTGGGATTGTTATAGACGTTTCAGCTACATTTGTAGAAACGACAATTTTTCTTCTTCCAGTAGCTGGAGTCTGAAAGACCCTTTGTTGGGCCACAGAGGACAAAGCAGAGTGGAGAGGTAAACACCATGTCTTCTTCCCTTGTTCTGCAAATTTGGACTCTATCTGTCTTATGCACTGATCTATTTCGGCAATACCAGGTAAGAAAATAAGAATGCTTCCATGTTCGTTATTAGAGTTCAATCGATTATCTATAAGTAAAGTAAGAGAGCCAATTAAATCATAATTCAAGTTTCCCTTCTTAAAATAAATGGAATCTGCTTTAGGTTTTATCATTTCTCCATCTTTGTTAGACACAGTGTAATCTAATTCATCTAGAATCAGATCTAAGTAAAAATCTTGAATTGGAAATGTACGGCCTTCTATATGAATATGATTCATATCTGTTTTGAAAAATTTTCGAAACGTTTCTATCTGCAAAGTAGCAGACATTAAAACGATTTTCAACTTAGGCAACCTCAGTATTATCATTTTCATGATAATAAGAAGAAAGTCACTATCAACAGACCTTTCATGAACCTCATCAATGATGATATATTCCAACCTATTGAAAAAGTCCATATTGTCCAGTTTAGATGACAAAAAGCTTTGAAGCATCCTAAGAAGAACACCAACAGTCACAAAAGATAGCCTTGTCGTCTTTTTAGTCTTATTTTCTCCTCTTATTATATATCCAGTTTCATCGCCGATTTTGCTAATTCTTTCTTGAGAAACCCTTTCAGCTAAACCTATGGTAGAAATACGTCTAGGTTGGGTACAAATTATCGTAGACTTGAAATTTTTTTGCAGGTATAGATGGTCCAATAGAAACTGCACCACCTGAGTAGATTTTCCAGAACCAGTCTCACCAGTAACCAAGGTAACTCTATTAGATGTAATCGCATCGATCAAAATATCTTTTTTCTTCCATGCTGGCAAATTGCTTCTCTGTTTTATTGATCTTTTTAACTCATCCGAATCCAACCTGCTTTGATGATTACGTTTAATCTCTTCTTGCTCTTTCTCGTTAAGTGCTGTTCTATATTTTGATCCCTTCTTTGAACTTTCAGCTCTCGTCTCAGAGCTTTGAGATACTTGGCTTACAATCTTAGGGGTGTATAATGGACCAGGGTTATCAATGATTTCTGCAATGTTTTCTTCAAGCCATTCTATAATAGAAAAAATTTGACATTCTCCTAACAAATGGTTTTTAGTCAAAAATTCTGCGAGCTTCTTAAGAATTGAAAGCTTGATGTAGTTGGCTAGTTTGAAACCCTGTTTTTTAACGATAATTTGAATCCCAGGTAACTCATTAGGATATAATTCACCCTTATATAATTTTAATTGAAGTAGTTCTTTATCAATCTTTTCTGGTAAAATATCAAAGGTCACAATGAGTTTATCCTTATCGTGAAATTCATACTTCCTATCCCCAGTTATGGAAATTCCTTCTATTTCTTGTAGCCACAACTCTTGCGAATCATCTGAATTTTCAGGATTTATATCTTCGATCAAACTGTTTGTGAGCCTAACTGCAGCCACACGTTCATCATTTCCAGACTCAGAGAGAGCTTTTATGATATCATCTCTATCAAACCCCGACTTCCTGAGACTATTAAATGTTCGTTCAAACTTGATATCATTAGATATTTTCAATGAGACAGCTGAGTCCTTATCAGTTTTGGCAAAATAGTGTGGTAAGTCATCCTCTGGTATGTGGAAAAGTAGCCACTCCAAAGAGTCTTGGAACGTTGACGTATACTTGAGGGATTCTTCGATATGACTCTTGCGAAAACCTAACTCTACGAGGATTTCGACATTCTCTTTCGCGGGTTCATGATGGTTACTTGACCATCCCATTGAATTTATATGATGCTTCAAAGTTTCCTCTACCGAGACCCTTAATTCAGACGGTAAGTCAATAAATGGGGAGTTTTGCCAAACTTTTTTTGAAAAGGAGGTACTATTAGCAACAGTTTTCACTTTTTTTCTCAAATTAATATTTTTTGTCTGTGAAAGATCCTTTTGATTTGAAGAAATGCTGATTGCTGCCCGTGGAGTCTTATTGGAATTTCTTTCCTTTATTTCCTGTTCTTTTTTTCTCTTGTCCTCCCTGGCTCTCTTCTCAAGTACCACAGAGAATGGATCAGTGTTATAAATACTGTTGTGAGTATCTTTACTCTGTTTCAATATTTCCAATCGCCTTTTTTCTAATGACAGATAGTAATCTCTGAACAAATTAGGAAGCACCATCTTAAGATTCTTCACATAATTAATCCTATGTAAAACGTAGGTTGCAGCGAAGTGTCGGGCCTCATTTGTAGTCTCAGTTGGTGCAAATAATTCTAGATCTGGGCTCATTTGAATTTCTATGACTTCTTTTGTTTGGGGGTTAACCCAGCTTAGCTTGACAACACCAATGAAGCCTTTCAGATTCCTTTTCATGTCAAAAATTGGCTTATTCCATTTTTGCTTTTGGCAATGTTCGTAAACTAAAGTTGCAGGCAATTTTCCTGTCCATCCAAAGTTTCCAGCAACAGCCAAACCTCTATTTGGTCCTTTTGGCTCATCGGTACTTGTGTCAGAAGATTTTGCATCACCTTTAGTGGAGGATACTTGTTTACCCTGATTTATTACACCTTTCTTTCCGCTGGCTTTGTCATTGTTCTTAGGTTCCTTATCTTTCTTACTCACCTCTGTATGCTTCTTTTTGCCCATTGCTTCTGGGAGGACCAATGCTAACAAAGAAATTTTAAACCATTGGAAGTCTATATTTCAATCAATGTGTGTTGAAAAAAAAAAAAAGAAAGGAAATGACACGGACAGGAATTGAACCTGCAACCCTTCGATCTGGAGTCGAAAGCTCTACCATTGAGCCACCGCATCATCCTTAAAGAATTTTACAAAACCGCTTACTAGATAAACCCAGATATAACGCTGGCTAAAACCAAGCATTAGACTATGCAAATAGCATTTATCAAATTATGCAAGAGATGGAACTACGATACTGCTTGAATTTTATCGTAATCCTTCCATTATTTACGATACGGAATGTGCTAAGCACAGCAAAAAATATAGAAGTGTGGAACGAAACATAAGTGAAAATCACTTTTCACTCTCTTTAAGGTGGCAGCATACTAGAAAAAGAGCTATGGTTCTCAAATAATGTTCAGGTCTCAGTAGTAAGGTGAAGTTTGCAAGCCAATGATGGGTTGACATCTTCTTGGGCTTTTGAAAAAAAATGCCCCCTGCCAGAATTGAACTAGCGACCTTTGCATTACAAGTGCAACGCTCTACCACTAAGCTAAGGAGGCCAATAAGTTATTGAAAATCAAAGATTATAGAACCTTATATGTATAAGACATGATTATAATTTGTCGGCTTTAATCTTGATTACCATTGTATGAATAGAGGCCCTCAAGATGTTTTCCGGCAAAGTATTCAATTCTGATGTGTGGTTTATCTATTTGTGTCTATTGTAAAATGCTAAGGGTAATGTTTTTTTAGAAACCGAAACACTCACTCTACGATAAAACGTACTATGTGATCTCCTCCTAACTATCCTCAAAATACATACTAGGGTAACTTAGCAATGAAGTGTCTTTGATAGTTTTAGTGTAGTAAAATTCTTCGAACGATAATTCCATCTTAAATTAGAGGATAAAAATTGGTCTGCCTCCAATTTAAGTCGATTTGCAGTGTGTGCTAGGTTTCGGATTCCGCCCCTTCAGTTGCGATCAGTTCAACGAGTTCCAGCTAATCAGTGATAACCGAGTTCCCAATAAACAATTCCACAACAATTGTTTCACGACCTGCATATTCAACACTTTAAATCTACAACGCTTATGAACTTATATGAATATTTTTCGTTATTATTGTTTATATAAATATTAAATAAAGTAGAACGTAGTAGTCAATAAACATTAATATTCATTTCCGGAAATGCGTAAGATCTTAATAGCGGCGTAGCATAAACGTTAAGTCATAACCCATCATATTATTTACAAGCTAAGGTATACACCTCAGGCAGGCGATGCAGTGTGAAGTTCTCATCACATGAAAAGCAGTTTTTTACTATCCGGCGACGTATGTACCGCATCGAGAGTAGACTTGACATGAGTATGTGTACCATTACTGTCCGATGTATTTATCAAGACGGGTGGTCTATTATGCAGGGCATGATGATCGTGCAGCTCATCCATATCTTCCTCATCCGAAGAAGACAGCGACCTAGTTAATTCAGGCAACAGATTCGAAAGGTCAACCTGGGACTCAAAGAAAGCACTTGTGGATGCTTCATCGTCAGAATCCTCGCTTTCCGAAAAGAAGCCAGCTTCTTTCTCGGAAGAAGCGGCATGCTGCGCCATGTTAAGGTTTATGTATGGCAATGACTTGAAGGACTGCACCTTTCCGAGATCAGCAAGCTTCACTACTGCGCTGGCAGCCTCTTCCTCGTCGTAGTCCTCTTCCAGCTCATAAGAATCGCTTTCCGAGTCACTTTCGGTTTCGCCATCGTCGATGTCTCTGTACTGCATATCTGAGACCCTTGACAGAAATCCTCCGTCGTAGTTCATAACCTCCTCCTCTGAATCCAGCTCTGAATCGGAGTCCGAAAGCGAATCTGAATCCGACTCTGAGTCCGACTCCGAATCTACCTCGTACTCTGTGACGCTCGTCTTACTTCTAGTGCTGTGTGCCTCATGGCCGTGTTCTTTCTTAGCTGGCTCCTCAAATCTGACACTGCTTTTGTAAGCATTCTGGGCTGCCGTCCTTCTCTTATCGTTTTCTATGTCTATGAAGTCCATTATGTTGTCCAACATGTTTGCTTGTGTTACCAACGTCCTCAAGCCAATTTTGGAATCACTTGCGTGCTTGGTTAATTTGGCTCTCACTCTGGCCGCGAGCATGTAGCTCTCGCCCAAAGTCATATGTTCTGTACTCATATTGTAGAGTTCTTTCTCATGTGTTTTAATATCCCCCTACTTGCCTTCTCCTGAGGGTTCCTGCCACGCTATATATATAAATCCTATGTTATTAGTCATCGGTACTAAGACGGATATTACGCATCTTGAAACTTGCGAAAAAAAAAAAGGAAGTAGTCGCAAACCGGATATCAGCCGAGCCGAGCCTACTTAATGATGAAGTTTTTTTTTCGTTGATAACGGATCAATCGTGGTTCTTCTGAGGCAATAAAATGACAGTTACAGAGGGGCTCTTGCAGCCGAAGTAACCTTATGGATGTGGTGCAGTAAGAAATTGCTTTCCCGTCCGTAGGAGATGTAGGTTTCAGTGTGCCATGGTATCATCGGGTTTTACGACGAGTGGGGAGGTCCACAATGCCAAATTTCTGTCAAACATCAGCCAAGATAAAAGAAATATTCTCTTGGCCCAGACCCAACTCTCAGTCTACAACGGCTGAGAAACTCAATTGTAGTCCTAATCATTGCCGAGTTAGTACGTGCATCACTGCCACTACAGGGGGATTAGTCACAAGTGAAATCAAAGTAGTATTGAGATTTCGGTACATTAGTCAGTCGCGATCAGTACAATTAATAATAGTCCCTTAGTGTTCAGTTTTCTCGCTTTCTAATACAAAGACAGAAGTCAGCCGTTTCAGGTGAGGCATGTGTATGTCCTGGCGTATGAAAGCAACATACAAGGTGCGGTAGTTAATGACTCTTCTAGGGCCAAAGGAACACATGTCTGACGAACGGAAGGAGCTTAGAGACTATGAGACATAGTTCACAATTGAGCGCGCACCCACCGAGATCAGGTTCGGTGGCAATCGCGATCGGTTGCTCTGACTCAGGTGGACAAATACATTGGGTTAGGCGGTTGCTGTTGGGGCCTAGACGGAGGCTGACACGGCTGGTCGGTCGATCCGCTTACCAATAGCATCCTAAACCGTGCACACCCTGTCTTCTGAATGTGAATAGCCGTGTCCATTTTACGGGGTAGTAGGCGCGGATGCGATGAATAAGCGGATGTGCACGCACAGCTTGACATGCTGCAGTGATCGAAACGGCGTGCGGGTCTAACGGACCGTAACGGCCGAAAGCAAGCAGCAAAGGGCAGAAGCAACATCTATACCTCAGAAGACTTTCATAGGGGACATGGCTGTTCTTTGAGCCAAGAACCACAAGCGTTCCTTGTTTAGGATGCCCACATGGGTGATTTACGTGTAGCAGATTCGTATTCACCACTCGGATACAAACATCGCCGAGCACATGTGGTGCTTGGCGCCTGGCTATGTTTAGATGGGGTTCGGTCTCGGTGAAAGCTTAAAAGACCGTCTGCTCTGCGGGTTTCTAAACTAGAGACTGCATGTCTCCGCTCGGGCTAACCATTCAAGCACAGAACATCCGTGTCAGATCGAGCGTAAGTGCGCACGCGGCTTCGAGGAAGAAGCGGCCCAACACACGGCCGTTAGACCCGAAGGGCCAGTCGTTGCTTCTGGTTGTGGCCGGAAACTTCTGAGGTACGTACGGGAAAGTAAGTGTGTTATAGAAAGCGCGGATATACTAACGGACTCAAACCGTACTCGAAATATATCGTTTGGCTTAAAATCTTGGAACTACAGTATTTCAACTAAACAAAAATACATGGTACTTCTGCCACGATTAAATATCACATTATTTTCATGCAAAATTATATACTTCAATCAAATATAACTAATTCTCTAATCAAACAAGCCCATTCCCAAGTCTTCGTCAGATTCCTCTTCAGCAGGGGCTTCTTCCTTAGCAGCCTCAGCAGCACCACCGGCAGCAGCCTCACCAGCTGGGGCAGCAGCAGCAGGAGCAGCAGCAGCGAAGGAGAATAACAACTCCTTCAAGTCCTTACCCTCCAAGGCCTTAGCGTAGACATCAGCCCAGATGCTCTCAACACTGGAACCAGCAGCCTTGGTGATGGCCAACAAGTTGTCGGAAGTGATTTCTAATTCAGCGTCAGCCAAAATCAAGGCGGCGTATGATACAGCAGCTTCAGTAGACATTGCTAATGTTATTATGTTCCTATAAACCTTCGATTCCTTCACTCAGAGTTTAAAATTTTCAGTGCGCTATGGTTGTTTTCGTTGACAAATGGTAGGGGCACGTTGAAATTGAGGTTTGTGTAACTATAGCTAAAAAGGTGTATGCACGTGATTGACACGAGAAACAGTCACAGTGCTCATCGCAATGAGCTCCTTATGTGATAATGGGCCCAAAGATCTGAATAGTTTCTAGCCCCATAGTGCCACTTGTAACCAGCCATTCTTCATTTGAAAGTAAAGGCTAAAGGTTTATATGCTGTTGTACCTTTGCAAATTCTAAGCATGTTTATACTGCTCTTTAGGTTGTCGACGCCATGTAATAAGTGCTGCAATCTAGTGGTCTGGGGAAGAACTGAAGCTCCTGCAACAAGCAGCTTACAGATGTAATTTCTCATGAATAAACGCGACCATTATAAACTATACACAAGATACGACTATGAACAAGAATGGTAGAAAATATTTCGTAGGTCCAATGAACACCAACTTAATAGTTTTAATTTATAAAGTTGGTAAGGTCGTTCAACCACTTTCTGTACTCCTTCTCTTCTTTGAACTCACTATAAGCAATAATGAACTCGGCTAATTCGTCAGAGATACCCTTGGACTGCAAGTAGGACTCAAAACTAGTTTGAACCGACTCGTCCAAATCAGAGAAACGGGGGCCTTGGTACTTGAACTTGTCAACGAACTCGTTCTTCTTAATCACCAGTTCACTCAAAAATGAAGAAACGTCAGTCTGCAAGTTGACGAAGTCAACTAAGAAAGATGACTCGGAAGATTGAAGAAACAAATTGGTTAACAAACCATTGTTTGTGCTTGGGTTCTCAATGATCACCTTGACGTTGCAAAGCAAAGAATCCAAGGATTCAACCTCATCTTCTATATCTGCCTCTTCAGAAGCTGGATCATTGATGGGGACGTCAGTGACTTCGTCGATATCAAAAAATACTCTAATCACTTCATTATCCACCTTCTTGACTAATTGAACATTGGATTTTCCTTCGGATTCCAAAATTTCGAATCCAGACTTCTCAAGGAACTCGGAATAGCTAGCGTCTAACTCATTAGGAATGGAGTTAGAAATCTTCAATTCTTGTTTCAACACATCTTTTAACTGGGCGCTTGGAGATGTAGAGTAATTGGCCCTGCCCACAACTGTTGGAGCAACCTTAAACACCTGAGGTGTAAACCTCAATCCTCTTGTAGCAACTCTTCCATTTGCTCTGATTGTACGAAGTAATGGTGCTTTTAATATTCTGGTGTACATGTTTTACTGTCCTAATTTGATTAATTTTTCTATTTCTTCTAATTTTAATAGAGGGATGGTGAATTTATATCATGCAATTAGTGCGTGGACAAACCAAACCATACATCTTATTTTACGCATTATGCGATTTGTTATATGGAACTATAGGTGCTAATTATTGCGAAAAGCTTCTTGTAATAATCAAATTGCTTTGGCTCTAGTTACATATAAACTTAAAAAATTAACAATACTCTTGATTTATAGTATAGGTAGTAATATGTAAATTAGGTAAAAAATTTTAGAAAGTTGAAAGGCTAAATCAATGTGAAGAAAAAAAGGGTAATGAAAGTAGTTAAAAAATCAGTTAAACCTGTCAGAGAATTCATTATGAGATATCAATGTACAGATGATAAAATACGACTGATATAGCTCCATTCTATTCATACAGGGTAGTCTGTTCTATGCTTTGATCTCCAAGATCGTGCATACAATAATCCTAGAGATTCTATTTTGGAATTTGCAAGAGAATATTCATGAGATAGTCCCATGTGTGCGTACGTTGATTACTTCTATCCACCCAACTCCTTAAAATACTCTTGTACGAATAGAGAAGATCTTCTGTAGCGTCTTTCTTGATATTTTTCGAAAATGGCCTTGTGATTAATTTCTGGGTTTCGGCAGTCGTGAAGCAACGCTTCAGCCAACGGCCTAAGTTGTGCCTCAGTGTAACCTGAATAGTAGACATGAGCTTCTGTCCAGTCACCTCTATTTAAAAGTTTCCGGGAAAGATAATGAGCTCCTGCAGCCAACCAACTCGGTTGAGCAGCAACAAACTTAGAGTCCATTATGGTAATCTCTAGGAAGTATTTGGCTAGCGTTCTTGTTTCGTAATCATAGTCGTCCGCTTTACTTGTTCTTCTTAAGAAAGACATTGGACCAGGCCATCCCATATCAAATTCTAACACATCAATCATGAAACGCTCCGCCTTAAGAAAATCCTCGATGCTGTAGGCATTATCTGCCATGTAAACGACTTCTTGAACAGTTGGGCAATTTATCTCTTCGTATTTAGCTGCAATGAAAAGAGCTACTGCACCAACTAGTTGAAACCTTGATAAGGAGACTTTACGTTTACTTAGGAATCTGTCAATGTAATTAATAGTGAGGAATAGAGTCTCTGGTAACAAGTTGAATCTATTATGCACTTGGACTACCCAGTCAATCAAGACACTTCTCATTTCCCATTTGAGCTCATCCTGATGTTCCATATAATTTGGGTCCGGAACTAGTTTATATTCAAGCTCATGCATGTAGTTAAAAATTTCCGGAGCATACTCCGCAACCATGGTAATATCATATGTGTCTTCATCGTTCTCATCTAATGTGTTCTTTGAAAACTTTCTCATTACATATTGCAATTCGTTAAAGATAGCTTTGTTCCACTTGGGGGCCATCGCATGATTCTTTTTCCTACTTTCAGAGAGAATTGGGCTATTTTCAAGCTGCTCTTCATCATATTCATTGTCGTTGGATAGCACTTCCTCAATAGATTCATCCTCGTATAAATGGGATTTATAGTATCTTTCAGGTGAGCTGATCACCCCTTCTGTCTCAGTGTGCTTTTCGAATTTTTTAAGCTGTAACTCCACCTCATCATCAGTAGATAATTCAGAGCTGTTTTCAAGACGTCCTATTTGATTTTTGAGACCATCGCTCTGGTCCAGGTATATGGGCTGTGACACAGTGTCACGCTCCCTGTCACGAGTATCATCAATACGAGGGCGCTTGTCCTGTCTCTCGAATTGTTTATGAAGCGGTCTAGATTTATAATTGTGTATTTTCTGGGTCGAGCTTTTTACAGATCCGTCAATCTTCTTGTTTTCATTCAATTGAGTGACGTCTCTGAGCACCTCCCTCTTGTCGTAGCTACTCGACCTCACCAAAGGGTTACCAGAGCCATGTTTGGCACTGGCAGCGCTCTTGCTTTTGACTCTTGCATTTTCATCGTTGAAAGATTTGGGCTGCAGTTTAAAAGACCTCATGCTGAAGTCACAAACGCAGTCTATGGAGAATCAATAGATAATGCTAGTATTAGCGTCTGGGAGCAGCGTTTTTTCTCTTATGTCCAGCTCGGTGTCTTGTGGGAATCCTTGTTTCTTCTTGGCGACGCAAATGGACCAAAACAGACTCTTATTAGTAGCGATTGTGATATGTTTATGTTTTGATAAACAAAGTTGGATTTAAGCTTGCTGATCTGACTATTCTAGTCTAGCTTGATTCCTTGTGACTGATGTCGTCTATGCTTTGCTTGTTTGTTATTTATTTGTTATTACTACTGCTTTCCTCAGCGTTTCACCCGCTATATCCAATGCCAAAATGCCTTCACACGAATCCTGTGTGAAAATTAGTTTCTATTAAGCACGAAGCAACTTATATGCTAGTTCCCTCTGAGTTAGTCTATATCAACTTGCCTTCTAAACAGTCTATTCAACTGCTTAAAGTTTCGTTGTTGCCCTCTTGATTTTATAAATTTTATTTGTATTTGATAGTTTGTGGTTGTCCTGGAGTAAACAATTGAATCGCGCTCGCACACCGAATTTCTTCACGATAAAAACAAAAAGAGCGTTCTACGAGCAATCAAGAAGAAAACATTAGCTTTCGAGCAATGGGTGTAGAGAGGGGCCATAGGGAAGGGCCAGTCAGCTTGATTACAGTTTCTCTGTCGTTAGATAGGCGTACATGGCGAGTTTTGAGAGCATTTAAGCTATTTTGTGTTATTATATGTACTCTTGTAAGTAAGCGCTCTATGTAAATATAGAGGAGAAGCAAAATCTGAAAAACCCCCAAGTAAAAAAATCGGACCCAAGCGGAGAATATGAAGAAACGAGAATAATGTAGGCATGGTGATGTGCAAGGATACTCTGGCATCCCCAATTGTAGAACCAAATACCATGTAAATAAACTCCTTAAAATAGCATTGGAAGCAGAAATGAATAAAGTCTTACTAAGAAGACTATGTTAGAGCGTACGAGATATGCGTGAGGCGTCTGAGAGCCATAGTAGTCAATGAGCCTGTCGATGGTGGCCTAAGTGAGCATGCAATTGGGAGCAGCAAGCTGGGCGTCCGAGAAGACCGCCGAGCTGTCCTTCAGGGGGGCCTTTTTGCCGTGGTCTGCCTCCCAGTCGTAGAGTCCGTACATCGAAACAAAGTTGGGGAGCGCAGAGCCGGTAGGCTCCCTGGGGGTGGGGCATTGCAACGGAGAACACGGTACAGAGGGGCCAAAAAGAGCGTCATTGAGAGTTCTGTGCGACTGGAACCCGTCCTCCTTCTCCTCGTGGTCCTCAATGTAGTCCTGGCAAAGGTCTAGCACTCTGATCACATTGGCCGTGTGCTTGGCGGCAGAGATGGGGTCTGCTAGCTGCCTTTTTGCCTCATTTATCTGGGAAAGTATTGTATTGCTGTCAGCAGCAACGGCGTCAAGCCGAAATGGTGATTTCAATGTTAGTTCCTTCCTGTTGTCTGGCCTAATCATATCATATGTGTCTGTTGTTGATGTTATTATCCGTATTGCTTGGTGAGCATCCCAGGAAACCCTGCGCTTGTACATATACACACATTTATATATATTAGGCTCAAAAAGTCTCGCCTTGGCCTGCCCTGAAATCTTGTGTCACCTTTCCCGTTATCACCACACATTCCCACGAACCTGCTTCTCGCTAAAGCATAGGCAGTTTAACAGTACCGTTTTAATCCCACACCTGGCACACAGATTCATTGTTGCTCTTGACGCCTAAGGTCGCAGTGTAAAATGTGTATTGTGTGGGCATCCCGGCTCACATCTGCAAAATCTCACCGTTTGCGGCATACCACCTCCAAACCAAATTTGACCTTAATCTTGCGGGCACGAAATGGGCCCTTGCGTTTTCAATGATCATACATATTTCAAAAGTGCGTTATTATGTTGGTAAACACAGAGGGTACATCTGGTACGAACAATAAGTGTCTTGAAACCCGTTTCTGTTGATGAGTTCGCTACATACGTGGCTTCTCGATACGGCAAGTGTCGTAAAACTTGCTATCGGGTAATATTGCTCATGCTTACGTGTGAAAAAGACAAGCGTGGGTAGCGGTATAAACACTACCGTTTCTCACACACTCGCGGTGTGCCAAGGACCCCCAGGACGGTTCTCAAGGTGGTAGAACCCTCTCCACAGCCAGGACCGCAGGAGCAGCGACGTTGCGCAGCTCAGATAAAGCGGGACCACGTCGAGAGTTTAAGTTATACTGAGTGCACATAGGGCATTTTGGAGCGTGGATGACTCTGGAACCGTACGTAGCAGTGCAAGGGCTCTTGCGAGACGACAAAACTCGCTGCGTACACTATCACAGCGATTTGGACATAATTGCTATAAAGTTTCGATGCTGTCAAAAATACTACGCCTGTTATCAGTGCCACGTGCAGTCGGAGACACACGGCATTGAGCGGTGGTCCCAGGACCAGTTGCGTAATGAGAAAGTGGTATATTGTGGCCAGTGCAGGCACGAAATGCTGTTTGGACAGTACAGTGGGCACGGAGGAGTGTGTATGTTTTGTCAGTCAAAGTTCAATCCTGGATGTGCGTTGCACTATGACATCTACTTCGATATCAGCTGAGCAGAAGCAACAGCTGTGACGTTTTGTGTACTCAAAGGGGGCTGGGCGTCCATCTCCTCCCGTGACTGTATGTAGAGGGCGAGTGGGTATACCAGAAGCATAGAATGTTCAAATACCTTGAAAGCTATTGTATGACAAAGATACAAGATAAGGATTCGTTAGCATGACAGGCCCACAAGCTGAGAATAGCACAGACGACTACTCGAACTTAAGGACCATAATCATATCAAACCTACCTCCTGAGGCGTTTGAGGCGTCAGTGCACAACGGAAACCTTGCGTTGGTGCAGCGCATCAAGGTAGACGCTTTAAGGTTGGGACCTCCTGAGGGCGAGGGACAGACCGAGGATTACTTCTTGAACAAGATCGAGTACTGGTCAAACCTCTCGTTTTTGCATCGAGTTATCATCATATTGAGGGACAGCACACTGGCTCGTCGCTTGTACCGCTTCTTGGAGGGCGTTCCTGAGATAAGAGACACCGACGTGAAGCTTTCACTTCGGGAAAATCTCTTGAATAGGTCAAAGTCTTTCGATGGCCATATCGGCCATAATGAACTCTCCATCGGAGAAAGCTCTGAAAGATTGAAAGAGTTTCGCAGCGGTAGCGCAAGGTCGAAGGAGCCCGCCTACACAGAGCCTGAGCCGCATGTGTTCAATGTCTACAGTGACCTTGCCAAACTAGGCATTGACTTGAATCAGATAAATACCGATGACCAAGTGAAAGAGCTAAAAGAAGACGCCTCAGGTACCCCAAGAAGATCCAAGTCGCTAACAAAAACACTTTTCAAGCCCGAGCTCGAAATCGATACCAAGAAAAAGTTCGACAAGGACCACTTGTCTTCCCCGGGTAGTCCTACTATTACCCTAGATCTGGACAACTAGCTGCTACTTGCCTATGTATACCCAAATATCTATTTATTATCGCTAGTAGCACTTCGCTTGAACAAGCAGTAGTATTATTATATACAGTCCATAAAATTAAACAGTCTTTCTCGATAATTTGTTTAATCAGGGTTAATACGCTAGTTTTGAACCAAAAGCATAGATGAAGCTCTTGAATTATTATTGTTTAACTCTATTGCCCTGTGTTTTTGCCGCTGGTGGCAAGAAGTATGCGAACATCTTCGAATTTAATGGGGTATCTCTGCACAAGGGTTGCCAGAATGGTGTGCCAGTCATTGACCAGAAGGAAGCGCTAGTATACTTGGGAGAGAAATTCGACATTTCTCAGGAGATCAAACTAGGGGATGTGGCAGATTTTTTGAATAAACATAAGCCAGCCGAAAGCGTCTCTGGTAGAGATCGTGTTCTCGTGCTTCTTAACGGCGCCTCTAACCCAGACAGTTTCTTTGAAAATGTCGAACCTTCCTTTACGGTAGAGGACCACGACGTTGAGGAGAATCTGAAAGGATTATATTCCCATATATCTTTGAAATTGAACAATGTTGAACATGACGTCCGTAAATTGACCAAAGAAATAAGTTCGATGAATTCTAGGGCCAGCTCTGAGCTCGAAAACCACTTTGCCGATTTTGAGCAAAAACTTATTGGCATATGGGAGCGTGCAAAGAAATCAGGGGAGTATAAGTCCAAACATTTGTTGAAGGATGCTTCTTCTCCTGTCTCTGATTTGAGCACAATTAACGACAAATTGTTCATCAACGAACTTTCCCATTTGCTTCATTTACAATCGCTTAAGTCTGGCGAGGAGCATACATTGGTATTGACTTTAAATTCGCTTAGATCTCTCAAAAACAAAGTTGGGTCATGCTCTGCCACTTATCAATACGCTGAAAAGGCTTTGGCAAAGAGTATATCTGACTTGGCAGAGAACTATGATGTTACAGTCTTCGCTTCTCCCGATAGTGGGGCAAGCTTGGAGAGCGACCTCCATAAAAGAGAAAGCGAGCTAAGCAAGGCTTTCCAGAACAATGCTGCGAGGGGCCTGGCAATAAGCAGCAGCGGCTGCTTTGATACTGAAGAAGCTTGCCAGGTAACAACGTCAAACTGCAATTCGCACGGGGTGTGTTCCAAAGTAAAGAACAAGTGCTGGGTGTGCGCATGTTCCGCTTCCCACAACAAAACCACGTCTAAAACTACAAACTGGTCTGGCTTTGATTGTGGCAAGAAGGATATTTCTTCTGAAGCAAATTTATTTTTATGGACCGCATTAGTTTTGGCAATTGTGACCATCGGTGGTATTAGATTACTTAAAAGCATCGGAGATGAACCTCTTACAGGGATTTTAGACTCCAATACCGGGCCAAAGAGAACGTAAAAATTTCTTTATTTCAAATAAAATCTTCTTATATAATCATACTAGCTTTGATCCATACATTCATAGTTATTACCATAGAATTTTGAAACATGATTTTTCTTGATCCGCGTCGCATGTATAAATATTCTCTTGCTCCTATTAATACCTTGAAAAAAAATTCAAACGTCAACCATGAAGGGAGCAAAAAAGCCACTTGCTAATGCATTCATCCTCATCTCAGTTATATGCGTAATATACTTCTTGACTAACCCTGGTACTGAAAAGTCACTTGGAGAAGCTGCGCCTATAAATTTGGGTAATAATCCAAAGTCTTATGACTTTACTCAAGACGAGAATTTGAAGAAAACGGAGCCAAAAGGAGAGAAGAAAAAGGTTAGTGCAGACGAGTCTTTATTGAAAGATTCGCATGAGGTTACCTTACAGGATGCGGGTGTGAAGCAAGGAACAGAAGAGGAAGCTGAGTTGACGTCTCAGCCATTCATGCCTAAAATGGCCAACGAAACTTTGAAGGCACAACTTGGCAACGCGGCCTGGAAGCTCTTCCACACAATATTAGCAAGGTATCCAGACAAACCAACCCAGCAGGAGAGAAAAACATTGGATCAGTATATCCACCTTTTTGCTCAGGTTTATCCATGTGGGGACTGCGCAAGACATTTCCAAGGCTTGTTATCTAAATACCCTCCCCAAACCGGATCAAGAAAGACAGCAGCGCTTTGGGGGTGTGACATTCATAATAAGGTAAACCAAAGGCTTGAAAAGCCTGAGTATGACTGTACGACTATCTTGGAGGACTATGATTGTGGTTGTGGCGATGATGAGAAACTAAAAGACGACACCTTGAACAATGAGTCCATAGATCATAAGAAGAAGATCCAGGTGAATGAAAAGGTGAAAGGGTTACAGGCCGGTGGCTAGAATTGCTGTCGCACCGTCTGTGACATTTAGAACTAAGATGTCATTAAGAGCTATACACAGACATAAAACGTTATTCGAAAAAATACAAACGTAGATACGACCCTTTTACACTATGGTGCAACAACCTGATGATTTCATTTCAGCTTTTTTATTTCTTATCTTTTTAAACTGGTGAAACTTATTTTCCTCTGGGGGTAGTGTCCACATATTGGAAATGATATAGTCCGGAGTTTTCTGAGTATAGTCGATAATTCTGAGAGTTAGTGTATCAGCGTATATTTCTCCAACTTCAGTAGTTAATAGATACTCACAATAAAGATGCATCTGATGCCCTTATCCTTTCTCTGTGTAATGTATCCCGTAATCTTGTGTTTAATTCAAGTATTCGTTTTAATTTTATCTCCGCTATACGATTCGTGATTTCTTCTTGACGGCTGCTAATCATCATTAATACCTATTAAAGAACTCCTAGTTATAGAATGTTTTCGAAATACTTGTCCTTGAAAAATTATTCTTTCTGACTCTTAATTTTTAAGCCGTATCACCATCCTTAATATTCCTGAGAAGTAACACATTTTGCAATTTTGCCGCAACAATGCAAAACTCATACTTTCATGAAATTTCCTCTTTAATCGCACAACCGAGTCTGAAACTTTATAAGTGTTTCATTAATGGTACGTCTCAATTCATAGTACAAGATAAGTATATGTTGTCAGCAAGAGGGGGACACCAAAATTGTGCTATCATTTTGTCTTTATACGAGACTACAAGGCGGCAGTTTTTAGGGAAGTAAAGATAATCATAGGTTTTTCAGGAATTAGATATATATTCTATAATCACAGATGACATGCTTGGAAAGTGATGGGAGCGACAGATCAGAAAGTAAAGAAAAGGAGTAAAATGCAGAAAGCTATAACAGAAGCTAGTATCAAGGTGTCTCTCTTACGTCTCGTATTTATCTTGGATAAAAGAACATTGATGCCAGGAATCCTCTGGACGGTACTTGAAATCCTCTGTTGCGCATTGGAAAGGTATGCTCTCTGATTGTACAACTCATCTCTTGTGGCGTAGGCCTGCTGAAGTAGCCTTTCGGCAAACGAATTGGCGCTATCCACGCGCACTCGTTCGTCGAGCATGTAGTCGTTTGCGTTAGTGCCCGTGTTGCTGTTGCTGAAGTTGACTGACCGCTGCTTGTGAGCATCAATGTCCGACCTAACCAGAAATAATAAGTTATTGCGGTTTCTTTCTTCGCTAATAATGCTCTTTATTTTTAAGTATGATTTTCTGTGTTCTGCCAAAACCTCCTTATGTCTTTGTAACTGTTGAAGCTTCGACGAGGAAATACCCACCTCCATATCACTTATCCTGTTGAGAGTCTGTATCACTTCCTCTCGTTTGTCTAGGATCTGGTAAATAGAGGACACCAATTCCTTCTCCTGGTCATTAGCTGAAGTATTAGATAAGTTCTGGTACCCAGAGTACTGCGTCAATAAGGTCTCGGTCTGCTTCTCAAGCTTGAGAACCTGCGACCTAACCTGAGAGAACGTAGCAGACGACATTCTTGCTTCAGCTCTCTTATCTTGTGTGACGAGATCGGTTTACGTATTCAGATTGATTTTCCATGAGCTCGATCACGTGCCAAATACTTGATAGTTATGTACAGGATAAGATATAGCGTCCAATTAACTAGATCATTATAGTGCTTACATGGATGCAATAGAGAAGGCTGCAATATATAACAAAACTAGATGGACGAAAATACAGAGTTAAAAGCGGTTTCACCTGTTCCCATATATTTGGACGAATCGTCCGAAAAAGACTCTGAGCTTTTGGACGAGTCTCGGGAGAGAAATTTATTGAAGAAGGTTTTAATTGCCTTGCAAAAAGTACAGAAGTACTCAGCTTACATATTCACGAGCTTTGTGGGCATTCATGCGATATCTGTGATCGGGGTGCCAGGATTAGGCATACCTATGCATACAAGTCAGGAGGTGTTCGAAATGGGCAGAGCTGTGTATCTTTCATTCCCAGGATTTGAGCTGGCTGTCATAATAGGCTCATCGATATGCCACGTAGTGGCAGGCATAGGAACGAGGATGGTCAGATATGCACTTAGGAGACAGAGAGGTATCGAGAGTGCCTCCCGAAACGACATGATATCTCTGAGCAAGATAGAAGGACGCGAGGATACAGGACTTGGTGGAATCACGAGCTTGGTTGGATTGGGGTATCGCAAATCTATAATATCCAAGTACATGCCAGGAGTAACGCCATTGCAATTTTCGGGATATGTGTTCATACCTCTGCTACTTTACCATTTCGGCAAGTTCAGGTACTCACCCCTCCAGGTGGATGGCGATTCGAGTCTTGTCTCATTAGAGTTCATTTCATTCTATTTGAAGAAGTCCCCACTCAAGACACTAGGGAACATTTTCAACTACCTAGCGCTCTTTGGACTCACTACGGTTGCAGCATACCACATTGTCTATGGTATGTTGATATTCCAGCGGAAATCGAACTCTCGCAATAAGAAAAGAGCATACTCCGTCATTGGCACCATTATGCTTCTTACATATATCAGTCTTTCTCGGTTCAGAAAGTTACCCTTAGCACAAGGCTTCATGGGCAAGCTGTTCTCGCATTACGCAGCCTACATCGGTATATGACATCATAACACCAAGCACATATTTGACATTTTTTCAATAAATAATAAATATATCATAGCCTTTAACTATACAATGCCAATATAGACCGCACAGTGACGGCATATCGACAGCTCTACCACCAGACGTATCAAACGCCCCGGTTGGTTTTCAAGTTGGGATTGCCCATCATCAATTAGCGAAACCACCTAACAGCATCGCACTATTAAAAGACGGGAGTGAAAAAAAATACCGCCGCGAAAAATGACTGAAAAATCTAATCAATTCGATCTTTCGAATCACCTGGAGGACGTATGTACCAGGAAACATATCAGCTGTAGATCACTATAACCCAGAAAGGAAAGTATGCCTGTACCCAATACCACGCTTAGACTGTCAACAACAGATTAAGCAGTGGCAGTGGAAGTGGCAGGCTCCGCAGCGCTGCCGGCCGCCTCAGGACCCAAGGTGGGCTTCTTAGCAGCCCTCTTGGATCTGTAGTCCTTGACGGCAGACTTGATAGCGTCTTCAGCCAACATGGAACAATGTAACTTGACTGGTGGCAAAGACAACTCCTTTGCGATGGCGGTGTTCTTTATGGTCAACGCCTCGTCCAAGGTCTTGCCCTTGACCAACTCCGTGGCAAACGACGACGATGCAATGGCAGAGCCACATCCGAAAGTCTTGAACTTGACGTCCTTGATGACACCGGTTTCATCGTCAACCTGAATCTGGAGTCTCATCACATCCCCGCACGCTGGGGCTCCGACCAATCCGGTTCCGACATCCTTCAATCCCTTGTCCAATGTTCCGACATTTCTGGGGTTAGAATAGTGGTCGATGACCTTCTGGTGATATAATCTCTTCCCAGCTAATTGAATGCTTGGTGCAATTTGTCTCGCGCCGATTGATGGCACAATTTTTCTGCTTGTTGGAATTGCAAACTTGACTAATCCTCTGGCAAACATTTTTATTTCTATTAAATATCCTTTGCTTCTTAAGAAAATCTTTCTAACTTAAGTACCTTGAAATAAATATATATATATATATATATTCCTTTACTATTTTATATGGATGACTATTTTTTTTTTATATTTCCCCTTTTATAGAAAGACAGGTTCTTGCTTTTCAATAAATGTGAACAAACGGAAACGACCACGGAATACACTAAGAGAAAAAACCTGCAAAGACAGAGCGGAGCAGAGCTCTTAGTGGCTTACGTAAGATGCCAGCGACAAGAAGAGAGGAGAGGTGCGCGAGCCGAGCAGGGCCTGGGAGCGAAGAGACAGCCGGCGACGGACCGATCACGGGGGCGGAGGATGATCTCCGAGCGACATAGCACGGGCGAGATGTCGCGCACGACACGGGCGTGCTGGAGGGCAGAATTAGGGCCCCGGGGCACCAGGTGCCCCGGGGCCCTAATTCTGCCACCACGGGCGTGCGGGGCACAGGTGCGGATGGCGCCGGTGCTACGAGCACGTGACATTTATGGAAGAGAGGGCAAGGTGACGAGAGCATGGCATGATAAGCCTACTCGTTGTCGACTTGAGTAGACGGTACAGCGGTTTCCCCATCCTTTGACTAAGTACTGGCGACACTACGTTTTTCAGCACAGCAGGAATTGCAGGAGGAAGGTCTCGATCGCAAGCTGGACGCCTTTGGCAGCGCACAATAGTGGATGAAGAGCGTGAGAGTTGCAAAAACACATCACTAAGAAAGAGAAGGATACAGGAGAAAACTTTGAAAGTTCGAGTGTGAACGCAGTGTGACGATGAGCGAATCGGGCGAGATCGACACTGGCGTGTCTAACGGGGACGTTGACTGGCTTTTTCGGGGGAAGTCGAAGAAGTTGACGAAAAACATGAACAGTCGCGAGCGGAAGGCGCTGGTGGGAGATGGCGACAAGGAGCGCTCTAACGAGGAGGTTGAGCACCGCCGGACGTCGACTGGGCTGGCAGAAGACGAGAAGAAGAAGAAGAAGGCTGTTCCCGAGAAGACAGAGAGCGTGGAAAAGGCGCCCTCGAAGGCGCTGTTTGAGAAGCCTCGTCTCCCTCGCACAATTGAGACGCAGACACCAGAGTCTTCCCCCATAGGACTGCAGTCGACACAGTCGTCGCCCCGAGTGGTTTCTAACATTGAGAAGGGCTCTGTTTTCGACAGATTGCGCATAGGGAGGTCTAGGTCGTCTTCTACTGGAAGTACCAATTTTGACACGAATCTTAGTACATCTACCCGAAGACTCAGCGTCCTGGTGGCCAATCCTCCTATATCCCCCGCGACTAGTGCATCATCGGCGGCACAGAAGACTCCTGAGCAAAGTTCGAATGATAATTCTCCCAACGTATCCCGTTCCAACTCCACCAGTAAGACGAGGTCGTTATTTACGTCTTTGTCAGCAAAATTCAAGTCTTCCGGGAATGGTTCGTCCTCGGTACTGAGCCCCTCTGCGAACAACTCTCCAAAACTCAACCCTAACTTAATAGGTGCATCCAGCAGGTCCAATAATGCAAACCAGAGTCTTGCATCTTTGGTAGACAGTCCTATATCTGATATCACTGGTTCTACTACTATGTCAAAGTCAAGACGGTCATCAAATTCAGAGAGTCTATTAGGAGCTTCATTAACAAGAAGTGAGAAGCAAGACAGCACAAAACTGAAGCTGAAAGCAGGAAGCAAGAGTAAACATAAGATAAGTTCTTTGAAAAAGAAGGATGACATGAAAAGAGTAAACTTTGCCTTAAATGAAATGGCATTTGACCCACAACAACAGATTCCATCAAGAAGACCTCGTAAGGGGAATGTTCTCACCATTGAAGATGTATTGGAGCCTACTCCAAGAGTTTCACAAGGTATAAACCATATAGATACGGGTGTGAAGACGAAGAATGATACAAAACATTGCGAGAAAGAGTTGAAATTAGCAATTGAGGCAAAACAAAGAGCACAAGCAGAGGCCGAGAAGCATGCCTACGAGGCTCATATGACAGCTAAGAGCATAGCTCAGGAAGTTAGTAAATACAAAATAAAACATGATTCGAGGCCCAAAGACGTTCAGGAAGAGGCAGATGATTCTGAATCGGCTAAATCAACAAATTTGGCCAGTAGCATACAAATTGACAAACCAATTCATATCCATGAATTTCATTTCGAAGACCAAGAATCTCTGGAAGTTCCTGAAGAGGTCACAGCTACTGATATAATTGATGAAAGCTCCGCTATTGAGAATTTGAACTTAGAGGCAATTTACACAAGATGTTGCCATTTAAGGGAAATACTTCCTATCCCTGCTACACTTAAACAATTAAAGAATAAGCACAAGCTGTTACAGGTTTTGAAGCTTCTCAATCCAAAGCCTACATTGATAGATGTTTTATCTTTTAGTGATTTCATTGCAATAACCCCCATTAATACTGTAATATTTGATAATTCAAATATTACAACAGAAATGTTAAAACACCTTTTGTCTTCTTTGATTTATAACAAAAGACTAGAGAAACTTTCACTAAGGAATGTACCCATAGACGAAGAAGGTTGGAAATATTTATGCAAGTTTCTCAATTTGAACAAAACAGTTAAAAAGTTGGATATATCACAGCAACGAGTCAAGGTGGAAAGTAAGAAGTCCGTAAGATCGTATATGAATTGGGAGCTTTTCATACAATCATTAGTCAATAGAGGCGGTGTTGAAGAATTGGTCTTAAATGGTTGTAAACTTTCTGATGATATATTCAAGGAGCTTATGGAGAGGACAGTAACAAAATCAACTTATCGTTTAGGTATAGCTTCAACAGAACTAAATTCTGAAAAGGCTAAAGTAGTTGCCGATTGGATCGGGGCGAAGGACTCTAAATGTTGTGGCGTCGATTTGGCTTTCAACGATTTAAGTGGAGGAAAGTTGAAGTATTTTATTGAGGCTTTGAGGAAAGGAAATTCTAATTTGATCTTTTTCTCTTTGAATTCTACAAAACTCAGAGATGTAGATGAAACATCTGAGTTGATTAAAGCATTGATAAATGCTAAGCATTTGAGGTTTCTCGACTTAAGCTCTCTTCCTAAATTATTTCCTCATATTATTTCAAGATTGAGTAGATATTTGACTCAGTATCCATCTTTGAAAAGAATTCACTTCGATTTGAACGATTTATCAAGCAAGTCGATCGGCGCAATTGCAGAATTTCTTCCAAAAATGAGAGAGTTGGTTCATGTTTCAATACTTGGGAATACTGACATTGATTATGATACTGCAGCATGTCTTTACGCAGCCGTCAAACTATCGAAGACGATTTTTACATTAGATATGGATTACAGCTTGATATCTGAGGAATTTGCACAGAGAATTGCATTTTATCTTATGAGAAATATGGATAGAAACATGAATTCTGATAGAGTTCCGGGTCAATCAATTTCTGAGTCGAAAGATAACACAGAAGAGGAATTGATGTTTGATGGTTCGTTATTGATGGAAGCAGCAGAAAAAATTTTGGTTGAAAATGATGAAAAGACCGATTCCAAAACAGATTTGAAAATTCAAAAAATGATAATGAATGCTCTTATAGAAAGGACTCGAGCAGTCAGAAAGGATCTTCATGAGAACATTGATAATTTGTTTTATCGCCGAAGTGAAGGGACACTTTCTTTGGAAGGTAAAGAAACGTTACTTAGATTGTGTTTATTGGATTCTTCACTAGAGAAACTTGTACATATGATTGAGGAACGCAATAATATTCATTCTACTCCTCGCTCTACTGATATGACACCTTCTTCATCCATTAAGAAGGGAGAGGATTTGGATAAAGCTAAAATAACGCTTGATCCATCAGAATCACCAGTTGTTGCTACATTAGCTTCTATTGATGAGAAGGAAAGAGGAAAGATTGCCTCTATTCAGTCCGTCAAGTTACATGAAAGCTCCAATGAGTTGCTCTCCGCCGGTTCTATGATATCCCCACGTAATACCGAAGATATTAGTGGTATTGGATTAGAACTGTCTTTTCAACCTCATCAAGTTGTTATCGAAGCTTCAGCAGACGGAACTAATGTACCAATTGACAATTTGACTGGGCGCCCAGTATTGATGAGATCTATTTCTCATACTTCAGTTCACGCGAAAGAACAAGAGGAAGAGGAAGGGGAACTTCATAGATGGGGTTTTTTTATACAGAGCAGAAACAATGACGAGGGAACATCCTCTAATGGTTCTTCTGAAAGTAATGACAAAGCTAAGATTCCGAAACTTAAGGTGTTACCTTCTGGAATGGAGTTAAGGGACGCTATTATAGCAGCGAAAGGAATCGAATCTATAGTTGACTTGATTGACAAAATCAATGATAAAAGAGTAAGCATTGACAATGTTTATAAGTTAGATAATCTATCTAACGGAGATGCAGAAAGGTTGATTAATAAGGTCAAAGAAAGAGAAAAGGAGAAGCCGAACAAGGGAGGTAATTGTAGCAGTTGCAGTAAAAATACCGACGATGATGTCGCAACTGATGACAAAGGTAGTGACTCAGAAGAGTCTATGAAGCTGGCTATAGGGGATCAGGACACAAAACAAAATTGTGAATGTGACAGTGAAGTGAGTGCCGTAGTTGACAAAGTATATGATAAACTATTAAATGATGCTCAGCGTGTGAGACGTACTAAATAGTCAATTAGCATTAGGAAAAGTACATATTATTCCTCTAACAATATAAGTAGCCAAAGTTACTAAATATTGATATTATTTAAGGTATTTACTGTTCAGACTTGAAAGCAAGGATCTTCTTAGCGACCTTCTCATCTCTCTCTTGCTTAGACAACTTTCTTTGCTTGTACTTCTTAGACTCAGCAGCATATTGTTCCTTGGTGAACTTCTTCTCAGTTGGCTTGAAAGATGGATCTTCTCTGATCTTTTGGTGTGCCTCGGTGTAAAGTTCCTCAACATCTTCAGCCTCAACCTCATCATCGATGTAGTTCTTGAAGATACTCTTGTACTTCTCCTCATCATCATCGATCAATTCTTCCATGTACTCAGAAACGTGACCAGCGAAGATGTACTTTCTCAAGTGCTCGGCATCCAATTCCTCGGATTCGATATCCCAACCTGGGAATCTCTTTGCAGAGTGAGGAATGTACAAACCACCGTCAGAAGCACCCTTCAAAGCACCGAAAACTCTGGCACCAGTGGTGGTTCTTTGCAAACCAATGTCCAAGAAAACCTTGAATGGTCTTGGACCATCCTCGACAGCCTCGGTGAGTTCGAACTCACCTTCAACTTCCTCGACACCCTTGTAAGTGTCATCCAAGCCCAACTTTTGCAAAGCTCTTCTGGCAACCAACAAACCGACAGCGTAAGCAGCAGCCCAGTTAGTCAAACCATGCTTGATACCATATCTTGGCAACTCATGAGCGTAAGCAGCAACAAATACAACATCACCAGTAATTTGGGAAGAGATGATTTGAGCAATGATGTCCTTGTTGGTGAATCTAACAACCAATCTGTATTTAGGACTGTTGTACTTAGCCTTGTGCTGGGTGACCAATCTCTTTCTTTGGTAGTAGTCAGTCTTACCCTCTCTTCTTCTACGGAAGGGGGTTTGGAAACGAGAAGAGTATGGAGCGGTTTTCAAGACCTTGTCGAAAGCCATTTTGTTTTTGTTCTTTAGGTTCTAATGAAAAATTAAATCTGAAAAGTTTAACAGTTAGTTTGAAAAATTTTTCGGTACATACTCTCATCTAGTAGTAGTGCACACACCACAAAAATTGAAGTATCACAAAAATCCGCTAAAGTGTTCTCACTATTACTCAGTAGCGGTATGATATATTCGCTCGTGGTTCTTAGCTGCTGAAAGGATCTGACAATATCTGTATGTCAAGGGCCAACATAGCATGCCCAACTCATTACTGATAGATTTACGATTAGCTTCTTCAAACTGTATAGCAAAAGTATCTCTTAAGAACGCAAATATCAACTGTGATATTTACTTTTGGCTTATATGTAAAAAAGATAAAAAGGTAGAAGCGAGGCTCTGTGGCCGAGTGGTTAAGGCGGTAGACTCAAGTTCTACTATCGTAAAGATGCACGCGTTCGAATCGCGTCGGAGTCACTATAGCATCTCAAATTTTTTTTTCGATATAGTGTATAGATTAATATCTATTGAATATTGTTTAAGAACTAGAGAGTCCTAGATCAATGCAAGAGTTATCCTTGAAATAGAGGTAATGAGGCGATAATAATGAAAGCTAATGTATTATGGTGCTAATTATGATCGGAGTCTCCGGTGTTTTCTGATTAGGGAGTTTAACATTCAATCTCAATCGCATACAGGATGGACTCAGGAATATAATCGAGTTTTTCATATCTACAATTTACTATATAAAACAGACATTTACATTTTATACCCTAATATAGACCCAACAAGGTGACTAGAACCCATCATGACGAACAAGGATGAAGTTTCCAAAGGATCAATTAGATCATTGTTGGATACAGATCTATACAAAGTGACGATGCAAGTGGCTGTTGCTAAGCACTTCCCTAAAACCCCGGTGGTTTACAAGTACACAAATCGCACACCTAGTATGAAGTTGAGTATAGAGGCCATCTCTTGGCTAAAAGAGCAGATCCTCTTGTTGGCGGATTTGAGATTTACCAAAGATGAAATAGCATACTTGGAAAAGACCTTGCCTCAATTACCACATAACTATTTGAAGTACCTACAAGAATTTAAGTTAGATCCGAAGAACCAAGTAAACTACTACAATGACAGAGAGAATTTGGAGAACTTTGAAATTGAGGTATGCGGGATGTGGGACGAGACAATCTTATATGAAATACCAATTCTTGCTCTAGTTCTGGAGGCATACTTTAAATTTGTTGACACAGATTGGGACTATGAACACCAATATGAACTTGCTTATGACAAGTGTGCACAGTTATGTTCTAACGAGTGTATATTCAGTGAGTTTGGAACGAGACGAAGAAGATCTTTTGAAACTCAAGATACAGTTGTCCAAGCATTGTCTGACTATGCCAAATCAAATCCTGATGTGTCCAAATTCGTTTCTGGTACTTCTAATGTATTTTTAGCCAAGAAATACAATTTGAAACCTGTTGGTACTGTTGCTCACGAGTGGTACATGGGGATTGCTTCAATCACACAAGATTACAAGAATGCAAACAAGCTAGCCATGGACTACTGGTTGGATACCTTTGGAAAAGAGCACGCGGGTTTGGCTTTGACTGACACATTTGGAACCGATGCATATTTAACAGTTTTCAACAAACCTTATTCAGACTATTATTCTGGGGTTAGACAAGATTCTGGTGATCCAGTTCAGTACGCAGAAAAGATCTCAAAACATTACAAAAGCCTAGGCTATCCAGACTTTACTAAAATCATATGCTTTAGTGATTCGTTAGACGTGGTAAAATGCACCAAGTATAAAACGGCTGCTGAAAGATTAGGACTTAAGCCCATATTTGGGGTTGGTACTTTTTTTACTAATGATTTCAAGTCAAAGAAAGACAAGACCAAATCGAAACCTTTGAATATAGTTATTAAGCTCAGTGAAGCTAACGGATTTGCCTCTGTCAAAATAAGTGACAACTTGGGTAAGAACACTGGTGTTCCTGATGAGGTAGATAGAGTAAAGAAAGAATTGGGCTACAAAGAAACTACTTGGGAAGAGGGTGACGAGTCAAACAGATGGTAGACAATAACATAGGCTCTGATACTTATAATTTCTACAGTTATACGTCTAAATTGTAATTTGTCTTAATCTCTTCTCTTAGGTGTGTATATTGTATGAAATAGTCTATCAGCAATAAATAATTTTCTTATTTAGCGGTCCTCTCATATACACTGTGATGGACGTAAATTACGATAACGTATTAAGTGTTCTATTTCTTGCTAACAAGCCCGAAAGGACTGTCGAACAGAATAGATCAGAAGAACAATTGAAAAAATGGGCGTCCTTTCCTGGCTACCATTATCTTTTGCAAGAAGTATATTTGAACACCGAGTTACCTCTTCAAGTCAGATGGTTAGCGATAATATGTTTCAAGAACGGAGTTGATAAGCATTGGAGGTCTACTAGATCAAATGCTATCACAAGACAAGAGAAGGATCAAATAAAATTGCGGTTATTTAATCTACTCAACGAAAGGAATAATCAATTGGCCATCCAGAATGCATACGCTATAGCGAGAATTGCACGATTCGACTTCCCAATAGATTGGCCAGACCTATTTGATTTCTTTACAAGAAAACTAGAGGAAATAGTGTTTCAAAGAAAAGACTTGATTAGCACGAATAATTTACTTCTTATTCTTAATCAAGTAATAAAAAGTGTTTCAATGGTTCGTATTGGAAGGGCTCGACATGCATTGCAAACTAAAGCTCCTGTATTAGTTCCTACTTTAGTTAAATTGTATGCCCACTTTTTCCCAATATGGGCTTCTAATTTGGACCTAGGCGTTATGGAAGTCTGTTATTTGTGCTTAAAGGTACTTAGAAGATTTATCCCCGAAGCATTTGAGGATCCACATAGAAATGAAGATTTAAAAGAGTTTTTCAGTCTTACAGTACAGCATTTGCAAGGATTGATAATGGAGCATGATAAGTATTCTTCGGACTTACTTGAACGATATGTGAAGTGCTACAGTAAGCTATATTTAAATATAATTAATAACAATCCTACAAGTTTTGTTCTTTTACCATCATCCAAAGATATTTTAACATGTTATACAACGCTATTGGCACAAAGAGCAGAGGATGTGTATAATAGTTCAGAAGAGAATAATTTTTGGGAAGCGTTAGCATTAAAAGGATTCTTAATATTGAAGAAAATCGTAACATATATTTTCAAGAAAGGCGCTGTTACTCTTCGCCAGAATACAAACAAGCAGGAAATATATAATGCTGTGAACATGCTATCTACCCAATTCTTCACTCCTCAAGTTATACAAGACTTATGCGACTTAGTTATAACTTGGTATTTGAGGCTCAGACCATCAGATATAGAGGGGTGGCTCTTGGAACCGGAAGAATGGTGCAATGAAGACCTCTCATCTAGCTGGGAATATCAGATAAGACCTTGTGCAGAAGTTTTTTTCCAGGATTTAATAACTTATTTCAAAGATATTTTATCTGATTTTGTATTGAAAAAAATATCAAGTGGAATGGTCAGCTGTGATACACTAGAAAAAGTTTTAATGAAGGACTCTATATTATGTACTTTTCAATTGAGTGCTATCTCTGTTGCAGATAGAGTGGATTTTGATAGGTTGTTAAATGAAAATTTAATTCCTGAGGCACTCAATACTCAACTAGAAGAGAACAAAATTATAAGGCGGAGAATTTGCTTGATAATAAGTGAATGGGTTTTAGTAAAATGCTCTCGTGAGAGCAGAATATCTGTATTCAAACTAATTCTTACTTTCTTGCAACCTAACGAGCCAGCGAATGACAAGGTCGTTAAATTAACATCTGCTCAGACGTTAAGAATTGTTTTGGATGATTGGGATTTCAACAAGTCTGACTTTGAGCCCTTTTTGAAGGACACTGTTATCTTGTTGCTTAACACGATTTCTGAGATGCGTTTGACCGAATCAAAACTTTACATTTTCAACACATTGTCTGTCTTGGTTTCTAGATGTAACCCAATTATTGATAGACAGACATTGAGAGGTATCCTAGCTGTGATACCAGACTACTGGAAGGACATAATGGAACAAAACGAATCTATATTAAAAAATTCACTCTTGCGTCTTTTAAAGAACGTTGTGATTGCATTAAATGAAAATTCTATAGATACGTATGAGATTGCATTCCCTCTTATTGAAGCTAGCTGCACAGAAAGATCAGAGCAATACGCACTTCTCTCTGAAGATGGTTATGAGTTATGGCTAGCTATTTTACAATACCATCCCAATTCTATGTCCTCCAAACATGATGAAATTATGAGTTTGTTTCAAAGTTTGGAGTATGGAATAGCAAACTCGACGGAGATTTTGCCAATATTGTTGTCCATCCTCAGAAGTTATGCTTTAATAATGCCATCCCTATTCACTAGTAATGAAGGTTATAATATCTTCAAAACCTTAGCCAGTTATCTTCCTAAAATGAGGGATGATTCATTCTCTATTTTCGTGTCTTTAATGGACATTTTGTTTTTACTGGAGATAAACAACGAAAGACTTATACAAAGTCTTATAGAGAGTGGATTATTCGAGGCAATGATAAAGTTTACTATGGATTTGAACCAATCGATAGTAGCCGCAAATAAAATTTATCTTGTATTATCAAGACTTGCATATGAATCACCAGAGTTATTGATTCTGATCTTAGAACACTTCTGCAAAGATTTTTCCCAATTCATGAGTCAATGGATCGAGTATTACAACAGCTATGGTAATCCAAGACACAAGAAAACTAACTTATTGGCTTTCTTGTCGCTAATATTGTACGCCATACCCAAAGGACTCGAATTCTTCATTTCTGCTTTCGGACAAATTATAAAAAAGGCGTTTTATTTTTTGGAGGAAGTGAAGGAGACTGATGAGGGTTCATGCTCAGCATATAATGTAGACACTCTTTATGAAGATATTGACGAATATTGCTACATGGACCCCACCGTAAAGCCTCATGGTGAAAAAATTCGCTATGCTAATCTTTTAGACTCAAAAGACCCTACTAACAAGAGGAACTTTTTGAAGGTATTAGAACAAACTCTAGGTGAGCTTCGTCCTTTCTTGCCTTTCCTTGTACAATCTTGCGATCAGTATACTACTGAAAAATTGCAATCGATCATTCCCATGTAAAAAGTTTTTGGATTGTATATAATTTAAGATAAACGAGCCTAGAGAAAACTCGAATGATAATGTATTTAAATCAAATCGCCTGATGAGAAAGATGATTAGGATAAATATGAATGCACAAGCAATTTGTAGAGTGGGTCTCTGGAGAGGGATAAGAAGGATTCACTTTAACAGAACTCATCTTCAAGAAATAAATAAAGGGCCTCGTATGAGCAAGGAAAATTTTCAACATGCAGATCTTCGATTCCAAGAGAGAGTCCGTTACAGAAATAGAACTGCGGCATACTACACAGCCTCTGTAACTGTTGTATTTCTAGCTTTAGGGTTCACTGCAGTTCCGCTTTACAGAGCACTCTGTCAGCGTACTGGTTGGGGAGGAACTCCTATGACAGATAGTAGTAAATTTACAACCGATAAAGTAATACCAGTGGATACCAATAAACGTATCCGTATTCAATTTACATGTCAGTCGTCCGGTATCTTACCTTGGAAGTTCACACCGCAACAAAGAGAAGTGTATGTTGTGCCCGGTGAAACAGCTTTGGCTTTTTACAAGGCTAAGAACGTGTCCAAAGAACATATAATTGGAATGGCGACTTATTCCGTCACGCCTGAAGTTGCTGCCCCATACTTCAATAAGATTCAATGCTTTTGTTTCGAAGAGCAAAGACTAAATGCTGGCGAAGAAGTTGACATGCCAGTGTTTTTTTTTATTGACCCCGATTTTGCAAAAGATCCGCAAATGCGTAATGTCGATGATATAGTATTGAATTACTCCTTTTTCAAAGCTTCATATACTAATGGTGAACTAGCTGCTGTTCCCATTAGTAATATCAATCTAGATAAGGAAGAGAAACAAGAAGGTGTTCTCTAGGTGTAAATAGTTTTTGAGAAATAGGCATATTTTACTAAAGTGGATGTATATAGCTTTGTTAATAAACCGCATTGGATGTACTGTGAATAGAGAAGGTTTGATACAATTTTATGTTTTAAGGACTAACTTTTATGATACTTTAAAGAAAATCAATGCTATATTCAAGTGTAATTTATAATTACTTCTGCGCAGTTTCTGCCATAAGACGGATACATGATTCTATATTTTCACCATTTATGGCAGAAACGGGGACGATTTTCCAACCATTTTTACCGATGAATGACTTTAGATCCATATATTTTTGGGAAGAATTCTCCAAGTCTGCCTTAGTTGCAACCACTAGTACTTTCTTGTCTTTCATTCTATGCTCGCCCACTTCATAAAGTAATGTCATTAAATCGGATATAGGATTTTCAGAACTAATAGAGACAACAAACACAAGCCCACCTGACCGCTCTATGTGGCGAAGAAAGTCCAACCCCATTCCTTTATTTTCTGATGCCCCTTTTATTATTCCAGGAATATCAGCAACTGTAAATGGATCTTTATCGATAGTCGTAAATATTGTCCCTATGGTAGGCTGAAGTGTGGTGAATTCCCAATGGCCAACTCTAGGCCTTGCCTTCGAAATAGCTCTCAAAAGTGTAGATTTACCAGCGTTAGGGAGTCCTACTAACCCTAAATCAGCTATTAATTTTAATTCTAGCATAAAAAAGTGAGTAAGACCTTCTCTACCTTGTTTGCAAAAGCGGGGGTTCCTTATATCTTTAGTAAGAAAATGCATATTACCTTGACCGCCTTTCCCTCCTTTCAAGAGTAACACTGGATTTTTTGTGGGTTTATCAAAATCAATACCTACCAAAGGAAATATATCTCCATAAATTTCTTCTTCAGTTAATTCAGCATCTTGTAACTTTACCTTTTCATTCAAATCTCTGAAGAAATCTCTCTCTAAGTAATACTCTTCGTCTCCCTCTTTGAAAATCCAGCCCTTGCCCTGAGGGTAGCTTTCTCGAACAAATTGCACGTATTCAATATTAGACCCAGCGACACTTATATTTATATTAACATTATCCAAATCCCTGTTCGCTGCTCTAATAGCCTTCTTTAGTTGAATAGGATCAGGAATCCATCTTACGGTAGTCCCCACGGGCACTTCAATAATCACATCCTCTCCTTTCTTTCCGTCTAGCTGGTTACCTTTTCCAGGCTGCCCACTTCTTGCTTGGTATGTCCGTACTATTCTATGCAAAGATGTTACATTATTGACTGCCTGGATATAGACGTTACCACCATTACCACCATCACCACCATTTGGAGGCCCAGTAGCACGAAATACATCCCTAAAGAATGCAACACACCCGTTTCCTCCTCTGCCGCTCTTTGCTCGTACTATTTTAAGGTCAACAAATGTTCTTTGTGAATCCTTCTTCGTTTTGCTTGAAGAATAACCATATAGTACATTATGCGAGTGATGAATATTCCCCTCGAAATAGTCCTTCAAAGAAAAGCTTATCTTGGGGTTTCCGCGAGCATCTAACCCTTTGTATACGTAATTCAAACCATCAGACGTTTGTCGTGTTTCTGGGTTGTCATTAGCACCTATTTGTATTTCATAGTCTGGATTGTGCTTCAAATCAGAATTGATATCGATTGAGTACCATACTTTAGAATGGATTCTGGCATCTTTAAAAAAGCAAGATACACATCTAAGGGGTGTTCGAATATGCTTTGTAAAAACACTGTATCCTCTGTTCATAACAATCTTTACATGAACTCGTTAAAGGCAGATTCCTAATATCAAATTCCTGGGATGGGAAGTTGAAAGTCGCGAGTGAGACAAAATTGAAAATTTTGAGATGATCTTCTCACTTCATCATATTTATCTAAGCGGAGATTATAATTTTATATAAGAGAGAACGATATGTCTTTTAGTGACCTAGGCGTTGGCAAATGGCTCTGTGAAGCCTTAAACTCTATGAAAATCTATACTCCAACGGAAATTCAAAAGGCTTGTATTCCAAAGGTACTAAAAGGACATGATTGTATAGGTGGTGCGAAGACCGGTAGTGGTAAGACGATAGCATTTGCACTGCCTATGTTGACCAAGTGGTCTGAAGATCCATGCGGTATTTATGGTCTTGTGTTGACTCCTACAAGAGAATTGGCCTTACAGATTGCTGAGCAATTTGCGGCATTAGGCGCTACGATGAATATTAAAGTATGTGTGATTGTGGGAGGTGATGACATTGTCAAACAGGCATTAGAATTGCAGAAAAGACCACATATAGTTATTGCTACGCCTGGAAGACTAGCTGATCATATACTTAATAGTGGAGAAGATACTATATGTGGTTTGAGACGGGTCAAGTACTTAGTTCTAGATGAGGCTGATAGATTATTGAGCAATAGTTTTGGAAGTGACTTAGAAAGATGTTTTGGAGTGCTACCCAGTTCAGAAAATAGACAGACGCTTTTATTCACAGCAACAATAACTGATGCTGTTAGGTCTCTTAAAGAGAAACCAGTTCCTAAGGGCAAATTACCTGTATTCATACATGAAACTGATACGGTAGAAAATATTGCCATACCTTCATCCTTAACCATCAAATATCTTTTTGTGCCTTCATATGTCAAAGAAGCATATTTGCATAGTTTGCTCATTTTACCTGTGTATGAGAAAACAACAACCATCATTTTTGTTAACCGAACACGAACGGCTGAACTCTTGAGAAGGATGCTTAGAAAGCTAGAGTTTAGGGTTGCATCATTGCATTCAGAAATGCCTCAGACAGAAAGGGTAAATTCGCTTCATAGGTTTAAAGCGAATGCTGCTAGAATATTAATTGCGACTGACGTTGCATCTAGAGGTCTTGACATACCTGATGTCAACTTGGTAATCAATTATGACATACCAGCTGACCCAGATGATTTTATACATAGAGTAGGAAGAACAGCCAGAGCAGGCAGAAAGGGTGATTCCATTTCAATAGTTGCAGAAAGGGACGTCGATAGAATTTTGGCAATTGAAGAACGTATCAACAAGAAAATGGACAAGATGGAGGATGTCACCGATAATAAGGTGATCAAAAAGTCATTGAAAGAGACAAGTGTCGCAAAGAGGGAAGCAATGATGGATATGGACAAGGATAATTTCGGAGAAAAGAGAAGAACGAACAAGATGAAGCATGGAGATGTAAAGAAAGAGAAGGGTTCTCAAAAAAGGAGGAAGACGAAAGAATAATTTATATATTTATTTACGACAAGTCATAGTTTATTCAACTCGTATATTCATGTACTATCAATGTGATGTCAATAGCCATAAGAGTAAGTACAACAAACGAAACACAAACGACAGATATCATACTCGTGAAGCTGTGAGTCCTGAATTTATGTTTTGCGTAGCGTTGAATCGTAATAAAGTAGCTTGCACCACTGATAACCATAACAGCAAGCGATAGCACCATGAGAATATACGATGTCACAGTAGAATAGAGGTTCACTCCGCCAGTATGCTTACTACTGTCATCGGAAGTGTCAAGCCGAAAATTGATTGCAATTGCTAATGCACTAAAAAAAAGGGTGGAGCCAAATCTTATAAAAGACATCGAAGTTCTCTCAGCCTGGGAAATATCTCTGGGTTCCGAAGTAGTCACTTGTACCTGTAAGTCTGTTACTACCTTATTGTATATCGACCAAAAAAAGTTTCTTTTTACAGCAGGCCCAGACTGACCAGAATCAATTTCATTACCAAGCATATCCTTTATTTGCCTGGCGGTCTTATCACGTCCATGTCACTCTACCTGAATGCAATTATCGCTGTAAGGTTTCTAAAATGTTGATATCAGATTTCAGGTAGTGCTTATACCAATTATTGTGTTACTTTCTTTTCTCTTGTTTAAGATGATTGTATAATTATTTGTTGTGAAAGATGATGAAACAAAAACCAGTGTGTAAGAACTGTGGGCACACTAATTTCAGTATCGATCGGTTCACAGCATCAGCAGATGTCTCATGTTCACGGTGTGGTACAGTCAGAGAGGAGAACCCGATAGTTAGTGAGGTTCAATATGGGGAGTCATCTACAGGAGCAGCGATGGTTCAAGGTGCCATGGTAGGAGCAGATCAGGCTAGGGCGCCATATGGAGGGCGCCAGAATGCAATGGAAAGTAGAGAACAGACATTCGAGAAAGGTAAGAAGAGGATCAAAAAGATAGCGACAGCGTTACGAATACCAGATTACATTTCTGATGCTGCAAGTGAATGGTTCCGGCTTGCCTTGCTCAACAACTTTGTTCAAGGTCGTCGATCTCAAAATGTATTGGCAGCCTGCTTGTATGTGGCTTGCCGTAAGGAAAAGACTCACCATATGTTGATCGATTTCAGTTCTAGATTACAAATATCCGTGTATTCTTTGGGTGCTACATTTTTAAAGATGGTTAAAGCTCTACAGATCACGAAGTTACCGCTCGCAGACCCTTCTTTGTTTATCCAGCATTTCGTGGAAAAACTTGATTTCCGTGAACAGACTAGTAAAGTCATAAAAGATGCAGTAAAACTCGCACAGCGGATGGCTAATGACTGGATACACGAAGGACGTCGTCCAGCCGGTATCGCTGGGGCTTGTGTCCTTCTTGCTGCTAGAATGAATAACTTTCGTCGTACCCATGCCGAAATAGTTGCCGTGGCGCATGTTGCAGAAGAAACATTACAGAAAAGATTAAATGAGTTCAAAAAAACAAAGTCAGGAGAACTCACTGTTGAGTCATTCAGACAATCACAACGTACTGAGATATCTAATCCCCCTTCATTTGATAGAAATCGAGCATTGGAGCTAAAGTTAGCCAAACAGTTGAAAGACAAGGAAGAAATGTTGAAAAATTTCGAAGGAATTTCAAAATCGCTAAACGATGAAGAGAATGAACGAGATCATAGTGACGCCTCGAACGGAAAGGAGGCCAGCGATAAAGATAGTCAGTCTAGAAAGGATAGACTCTTATCAACGATCCTTAAGGACTGTGATTTGTCTGAAAATGAAATATCTGAGCACTTGGCTAGAATAGTTGAAAACCAAAAAGCAACACTTCGGAAATCCATGTACACCAATCCTTCTGAAATAGAATATCGGAGGGATCTGGAAAAGCATGTAGACGTTGACAAACCAAGGAACCTTGTTAAAAATCTCCCAAAAACCGAAGACTTATTATCTAAAATCTCTTCCGAACCTAAGGACTTCGAAGATTTGGATGAGGAAGAGTTAGACCAATTTTTGCTTACTGAGGAGGAATACAAGCTCAAGGAAAGGGTCTGGACAGGATTGAATCACGATTTCTTAATTAACCAGGAAAAGAAGAGGTTGAAACAGGAAGCTGATGAATTGACAGGTAACACATCTGGCAATACAAGAAAGAAGCGCCGTCAAAACAAGAGTCCTTTGTCTGGTATAGAAGGTATAGGAGGTGACATTGTTAGCGAAATGGGTGTGAGTGAAGCCATAGCTGGTATAGGTGAATCCTCAGGAGAACCCTTATCCGCTGCCGATAGTGCTAGACGAATGCTTTCAAAAAAATCATTTTCCAAGAAAATAAACTATGCATCTTTGGGTGATTTATTTGACGATAATAAAACCGTCGATACAACTAGAGCGACATAACACATCATCTTATAACGTATATATATGAATACAGTAATCTTTTAGTAACATCTTCAGAATGATAAATTGATTTTCCTGCATCCGTTTTTTTTTTTTTACTAGCTTGCAAATTTGAGATGACTTGATGAGAGATATTGAAAATAATTGCAAAGAAGCATAAAGTCTATCAAGTATGGGTAAGAGAAGAAGAACGGCAGTATTGCCTACAAATATTGTATTGTTGCAGAATGTTGTCCGTAGAGACCCTGAATCATATCATGAAGAGTTCCTCCAGCAATATTCTCATTATGAATCACTTAGAGATATATTTTTGTTAAACCCTGGGAGTGATGATGGAATAGAATTTGCAGAGTTGATTGGATTTGTATCAGCTGTATGTAATTATTATCCCAAAGAAACCAAGGAGTTTCCAAATGAATTAAGAAGTATTTTGAGCAGCAATTATAAAGATTTATCGCCAAATTTAAGAGAGAAAATTATACAATGTTTAACTATGTTAAATAAAAAAGGTATAATACTGGCAGAAGATTTGATCCAGACATTGTTTCCATTGTTGACATCGGGAGCTTTGACATCTACGACTGGCAATGGTCAAAATGTTAAGGCATTAAGACGTCAAATATACAGTATTTTAATTGTCTTGTTGAAGGCAGAAAATTCCGGAGCCAGAAACCAAAAACTTAACAGGTCTACTCAAGCATTGCTCTTCAATTTGTTGGAAAAGAATGACTCTAATGGATTATGGGCCACTAAGCTCACAAGAGAATTATGGAGACGAGGAATTTGGGATGACTCTAGAACTGTCGAGATTATGACCCAGGCTGCATTACATCCTGAAGTCAAAGTATCTATTGCAGGTACTAGATTCTTCTTGGGTGCTGACAAAGAGAGAGAAGAAAACTTTGAGGATGCGTCCGACGATGAAGGTTTTGATATGAATGCCTTGAGACATAAAATGAAAATTAATAAGAAGACTTCTAGACGTGCCAAGAAGCTAGAGCTGGTTGTTAACCTGATGAAGAAGAAAGGCCCAAAGCACTCGGCGACATACTTGAATTTCTCTGCTATCCATCTTTTGAGAGATCCTCAAGGATTCGCTGAACAACTATATGAGAACCATTTAACCTCAAAAAGTTCAAACAAATTCAATTTGGAGCAAAAGATCTTATTCATGAATTTGATTTCAAGAATGATAGGAACACACAAACTTACAGTGCTAGGTATTTATTCTTTCTTTTTGAAGTATCTAAATCCAAAACAAAGAGATGTTACCCAAATTATGGCAGCTGCGGCGCAAGCTACTCATGATTTGGTTCCTCCTGAGTCAATCTCCACTGTTGTTAGAAAGATTGCCGACGAATTTGTTAGTGAGGGTGTAGCTGCCGAAGTAGCAGCAGCTGGCATAAACACTATCAGAGAGATATTAGCAAGATCACCATTGGCGATCGAAGCCCCATTATTGCAAGATTTAACTCAGTATAAGGGTTCTAAATCTAAGGCTGTAATGATGGCCGCCAGGTCTTTAATCTCGCTTTACAGAGAAGTCGCTCCAGAAATGCTTTTGAAGAAAGATAGAGGTAAAGTTGCAAGTATCGAATTACAGAGTGGAGAAAAGAGATCATTACCACAATTCGGCGTGGAAAACTCTACTGTTACAACAATACCTGGTATAGAATTGTTAGCCAAGTGGAGAAGCGAACAAGGTTTGTCTGACAACGAGGAAGAGAATGATGAAGCATGGGAAGTTGACGATGAAAGTGATGAAGATGATTCCGAAGATGATTGGATTAATGTTGAATCTGATAAAGAGTATAAAATAAGTTCTTCGGACAGTGACAGCAACAGCGATTCTGAGGGAGAAAACTCAGAATCCGAGAAAGATGCTAATACTCCTGCAAAGAAGCAAAAGACGTCCAAGAAGGAGGATAAGAAAGCTGAGGCACAGGATGCTATGACTAAACTTCTTTCCAGCAGAGTGTTAACGCCAGCCGATTTCGCAAAGTTGGAGGAATTGAAGGTCCAAGCTGGTGTTGAAAAGCACTTAGGGGTCAGGAACGAGGAAGAAGTTGATTCTACGTCATTGCTTGGTGATGTAAGACGCAAGCAGGAGAAGGAAGAGAGGATTGCACATGCCCAGGAAGGAAAGGAAGACAGACAGTTTGGCTCCAAGAAAGGAAAGAGAGAAAAACCACATTCTACTACTAATAAAGAAAAGGCCAGAAAGAAGAATTTTGTTATGATGGTTCACAAAAAGTCCGTGCAAGGGAAGAAGAAGTTGTCTCTTCGTGATCAGCAGAGGGTTTTGCGTGCTCACATTACAAAGCAAAAGAAAAAAGGATATTGAATATAGAAGTATAAAACACAAATATTATATAGAATCGTTCTATAACATAGCAATAACTTGTGCTTTTTTTTCTCTTGTCAAAAGAAAATATGTAAAAACAAACATTTTGAATCGAAGGCAAGAATATAACATTAGATCTTAATAATACACATTAATAAAATAACAGCTTGTGATGCAGACCTAGATCACTATTAGTACAAATAAGATAAAGCAAGTTAAAATTTTTACCAGGCAAGCCTTAGCTTTTAATTACTTTCTATCTGAAATTCGTATGAGCATTGATTTTCAGTCCAGGGGAGAAGTAACAAAAAAAAGCAAAAAGTAAATCACAATAGGCTACTGACAACTTATTTCTTGGACTTCTTTACCTTCTTCGAGTCCTTGCCTTCCTTTTCACTCTTCTCTGACCTCTCTCCTTTCTCGCTCTTTTCAGACTTCTCATCATCTTTCTTCTCAGATTTGCGCTTCTTCTCGGACTTCGATTTCTTAGGTGTCTCTGACGTGCTCAGGGCTGGTGCATTGAATGGGGTGGCTACTTCTGGAGCCAAGGCCACGGGCGCGGGGAGAGCCTCCTCCTTCAGAGGGGTAGGCAACCCATTCTTGTATGCCTCCTTCAAGACTTGGTACTCTTTAAGCTCATTTTGGTACTTCTTCTGCCATTTCTCCTTCTCCTCAGGAGTGATTTCGTTCCAGTGGCTCTTGATGATCTCATTCAACTCAGCCGCAGACAAGGTAGGCAACCCTTGCTTTTCCCTTTCCTTTCTAATCTTGTCCCTCGTGTAGAACGAGTACGCAAAGAAAATCGTCAAGGGCTTCTTAGGTGCATTGGGGTCTTTGACAACCTTTCTCTTCTTCTTTTCTGGGGCAGCTGCCTTGTCCTTTGTGGCATCGCCCTCCTGGGAAGCGCCATCGGCTCCCGTGTTGCCATTTATTTGACCAGCTTCCACTTTTGCTCCACTCTTCAGCTGCTTGGCGCCCTTACCTGCCTTGCTCTCTGGAGCGCCCTTAACATCCTCTCCGTTGGCTTCGTTGCCTGCTCCTGACTGCCCACCGTTAATACGGTCCAAAGTAGCTGAAAGGAATGCTTGTGCCTCGCCGGAGCTGCCATCTAGGTTACTGATTTTGTAGAATGTTAAAGTGGCTGCTGCTGCGTCTTGCGCTGCCCTCGAAAGCTCAAAGAGAGACGCAACCAACGCATCTTTTGAAGTTTTAAGATCACTCATATTACCCTCTTTCTGTATATCTCTAACTAAGGACTAATAACAGTGTATACTGTACCTATTGCTAGACCCTACTTGCTTGTTATCTGGCGTGGTATCGGTGGGAATAAAGAATTTTATAAAAAAACGTTTCCGCCTGAGTTCCCCCCCTACACAGACGCCCTGTGCGCCATGTGTACCGCAAAAATTATATTCTCTACGCCATTGCCTCTCTAAGTATGGGGGCCCCCAGCCCGCACTTCTGGCATTCGTCGCAAATAGTCCCCACCGCCCAATAATCTTACGGCACCGGTGGTGGGGGCGTGAGCCTAGGCGGACACCCGCAACAGCCCGCCAAAAAATTTGCTGGCGCCACTACCGTCCCAATGGGCTCTATTGTTTGCGTCTACCACGCTAAGAAAAAGAAATCCTCGCTCTTTTTCCCAGTAGGTGCGAGCGACACCGGCAGCGCCGCGGTAATCAGCCTCCGGCACGACTCCCGCCCGCCAGGCTGCCTTCAGGTGGGCAGCACCAGGTTGTCCCCCACGGTGGGGCTACTGGTTCCGCTCGCAGACCTTCGCGTGGGCCGATGGGGCCAGCGCCGTACGCCAAGGGCGATGCCAGTGGGCAAACATGAATCAAAGACACAGTGCAAGGCTCATTTTGACTCTCATCCGACCCATACGCGGATACAGCCACAGTGTGCTATGTTGGCAAGGACTTAGCTTCTGTTCTTGGTGGCCGTGTGTACGAGGGATGGGGGAAAGGGCGCAACGGCATGAGTGGGTTTGGCGCGCGGGTGCCTGCGTGCGACTTTCTACTTCGGACCGCAGCTGGCTAGTCAGCTGCCTGGGAGCGGACTTGGGGCAAAAACTGACTCCTGTAGCGTAGCGGGTGCCGCTAAGGTCCACGACGGATCGAGAAAGAAAACAAAACACATCCCGAGCAGCGCAATACAGTAGAGTCAAGTGAGAACACATATATTACGGCAGAGAAGGATGGTGTCCATAATAGGGAGGTTTGTGCGGCTGGCAGCACTGAAGTCTGCAAGACATTATGGGACCATTGGCGGTGGTCCGCCAGCGTACGCAGTGACGTGCCCCGGCCAGGGAAATACCGGGGATGGGCTCCTAGTTCCGTTCAGAAAGTTCCAGCGCCATTTCCAACAGACGTTAGAGGCTGTCGACGAGCTGCTACACACGGAGTTCAGCAGACATTTGCTCGATCCCGGTGTGCTGGCCGACTGGATGGGGCGCACATCCAATGCGCAACCGGCAATCTTGACTACGACGTACGTGATACACGAAGTTCTCAGCAAAGAGTACGGCATCGATTTATCACGGGACCCTAGGGTCAAGTATTTTCTAGGACACTCCTTGGGCCAGTATACGGCATTGGCGCTAACCGGGGCGTTAGATATTGCGTCCGCTGTGTCCCTAGTGCGCAAGCGTGGCCTTTTGATGGAGCAGATTGCTGCAACTAACGACTTTGAGCTTGCTGCAGTGCTCTTCCGCCGAGAGGTGTTTGACGACGTGTTGCAGACGTGCCAGGAGGCACATGTGTTGGCTAACATTAACACGTACGACCAGTTGGTCCTTTCGGGCACTAGAAGCATGGTAGACGATGCAATTGAGGTCATAAACGCCCCAAAAAGAAAGATTATGAAGAAGGTCTCGCTCGCGCAGAAGATTCCGTTTCACAGCGAAGTACTAAGGCCAATCGAGGCCCAGCTTGCAGCCTCTGCTCCCACGGCGCAGCGGAGGACCAAGCCAATTATCGCCAACCTCACAGGCGAAGTAGAAAATGGAGATGTTGTTGCGTCCAGTATCAGGTCCATTTCTCGCCCCGTCAAGTGGACTCAGTCGGTGGAGTACGCTCTTCTGCACGGAGTCACGTCGTTCATAAACCTAGGCCCAGGTTCTGTTCTACAGGCTATAAACTCCAAGTTTACCCCAAACAATGTTTCTATATCGTCCCCTGATGCCACCGAGTCCTTCGCAAAATCTTTTGGCCGTTAGTGCGTTCGATTTCAGCTGCGAAACATACGCACAGCGCAGTTAAGGATACTCATGGGTATCACGACATACTACCTGCATTTACAGAGAGTGTCTCTGTCTTTCAATACACTTTTTTTTAACGAACTGTCTCCTCCCCAGCGTCTCAATTGCTTATTCTTGTAGTTTTAGTACTTAGGACAGTAGCTTTTGCTTCTTGCGGTTGCGTTTAGCAGTACTCCACTATCCATCCTGAATGTGAATGGTGATACAGCTTAGCGAGTCTGGTATTACAGCATACTCCTGATACATACATGGTTAACATTCACGGAAGTATCCTGCGTATCGAACTCGCTTGTTGAGTGCAACTTTTAAGCTTCCTAGCTCTGCCCATACCGCTGTATAATGATTAGGCACCGTGATGGCCCGTTGATATCTCTACTGCTGATCACGTGTATTTATTGACTCCGGCGGTGGAGGAATTTTTTCAGAACGAGTCAAATGCCCTCAATAATACACGGCCTTGGATTAAGCTACATCGATTCGGAAAATCCCTTATAACCATTTCTTTTTATATATTTTTCATTCCAGGCTAGGTTGGTTAGATCCAGAAGACAAACCTTAAAGAAGCTAGTTTATGAAATATGGTTGCTGAGAAAATTGACGGAAAAGGGGTCGCCTTGAAGGTTCGTACGAAGATCCACGAGGATGTCAAACAATTCCAGGCTAAGCACAAGAATTTCAGCCCTTACTTGTCTATCATCCAAGTCGGGGACAGGCCAGACTCGTCAACATATGTGAAGATGAAGCTTAAGGCAGCTCAAGAGGCTGGAATTGAGTGCCATATCATCAAGTTGGCTGAAGATATCACTGAGTTTGAGTTGTTGACTAAGATTAGACACTTGAACGACGACGTCAACGTTGATGGTGTGTTAGTTCAGTTGCCTCTCCCAGACCACATTGATGAGACGAAAGTCACCAGTGAGGTTGACCCATCCAAGGATGTGGATGGCTTGGGCCCAGTTAATGTGGGGGAGTTATATAAGAAGGGTGGAAACGTTCGTTTCTTACCCTGCACTCCCAAGGGTGTGATGACCTTGTTGTCTGAGTACAATGTCCAGGTCTCAGGAGCAAATGCGGTTGTTTTGGGAAGATCAGATATTGTAGGTAAACCCATGTCTCAATTATTGAACCAAGCCAATGCCACTGTGACTTCCTTGCACTCAAAGACTTCTCCCGAGCAGCTCGAGTTCTTCTTGTCTAAGGCAGATATCGTGGTTGCTGCTATCGGAAAGGGCAAATTCATAAAAGGTGAATGGATCAAGGAGGGGGCTGTTGTTATTGATGTAGGTACTAACTTTATTCCTGATGCTTCTAGGGCGTCGGGTAGCAAGTTAGTTGGTGATTGTGATTTTGAATCGGTTTCGCAAAAGGCTTCGTTATTAACTCCTGTTCCAGGTGGCGTAGGTCCAATGACTGTTGCCTCTTTGTTGGACAACGTTATAATCGCTGCTAAGGCCCATTTTGAAGCTAACTACCAAACACCCAAGTTTACCAACCCATTAAAATTGAACTTACAGAAACCGGTTCCATCTGATTATGAAATCTCGAGAGCTCAAGAACCTAAAAAGATCACGGATGTTGCTCATGAGTCTGGGATTCTTGACAGTGAATTGGAGCCTTACGGTGCTTACAAAGCTAAGGTCTCCTTAAACATCCTTGACAGATTGAAGGATAAGCAAAACGGTAAGTATGTCTTAGTCACAGGAATAACACCAACCCCATTAGGTGAGGGTAAGTCTACGACAACCGTCGGTTTGGCTCAAGCATTGGGTGCTCACTTGGGTAAAAATGTTTTTGCAAATGTTAGACAGCCATCGATGGGACCTACTTTTGGAATCAAGGGTGGTGCTGCAGGTGGTGGCTATTCTCAGGTCATTCCTATGGATGAATTCAACATGCATGTTACTGGTGATATTCATGCTATCTCCATGGCTAATAATTTGTTGGCAGCTGCGATAGATACAAGAATGTTCCATGAAAACACTCAAAAGAATGGTCCTTTATACAGAAGATTGGTACCATCCAAGAAGGGTGAGAGGAAGTTCCCTACTTCTATGTTGAATAGATTGAAGAAGTTGGGAATTGAAAAAACTAATCCGGATGATTTGACTGAAGAAGAAGTTGCCAAATTTGTTAGATTAGATATCGATCCTGACACTATCACTTGGAAGAGAGTTGTTGACTGCAATGATCGTTTCTTGAGAGGAATTACCATCGGTGAGGCCCCTACTGAAAAGGGAATGACCAGAAAGACAGGTTTCGAGATTTCTGTAGCTTCAGAATGTATGGCCATCCTAGCTTTGGCTACATCTTTGAAGGATTTGCGTGATAGATTAGGTAAAATGGTTATCGCATCATCTAAGTCCGGCGAACCTATTACATGTGAAGATATCGGATGTGCAGGTGCATTGACAGCTTTATTAAAGGATGCTATCAAGCCAAATATCATGCAAACTTTGGAAGGAACCCCTGTCTTTGTTCACGCTGGACCTTTTGCTAATATCTCCATTGGTGCCTCTTCTGTCTTGGCTGATAAAATGGCTTTGAAGTTAGCTGGTACACCAGTGGAAATAAGTGAGGAAGAAAGAAGTGAACAAGAAGGCTATGTTGTCACTGAAGCAGGTTTCGATTTTACAATGGGTGGCGAACGTTTTATTAACATCAAATGCAGAGCATCAGGCTTAGCCCCAGATTGTATTGTCATTGTTGCTACAGTTCGTGCCCTTAAGGTCCACGGAGGTGGCCCTGAAGTGAAAGCTGGTGCCCCATTGGCCCCAGAATACACTCAAGAAAATGTCGAGTTGTTGAGAGCTGGTTGCTCCAACTTGGGTAAGCACATTTCTAATGCCAAGTCTTACGGTTTGCCTGTAGTTGTTGCTATCAACCGTATGTCGTCAGATTCTGACAAGGAGCATGAGGTTATCAAAGAAGAGGCCTTAAAGGCTGGCGCTTCAAGTGCTATAGTTTCAAATCACTGGGAAGAAGGTGGTAAAGGAGCTGTTGATTTGGCGAAGGGAGTTATTGATGCTTCTAATTCAATCGACAAAGAGTTCAAGTTTTTGTACGAAACTGCCCCTTCAGTTCAAGAGAAGATCGATGCTATTGCCAAAGACATGTATGGTGCTGGCGAGGTCGAGTACTTGCCTGAAGCTCAGAAGAAGATTGAAGAATACACCAGGCAAGGCTTTGGTCATCTTCCTATCTGTATCGCTAAGACTCAATATTCATTGTCCCATGATGCTAGTTTGAAGGGTGTTCCAACAGGCTTCAAGTTCCCTATCAGAGATGTCAAGGCCTCGATTGGTGCTGGCTATCTTTATGCTCTTGCAGCTGAGATCCAAACAATTCCTGGTTTGCCTACCCACTGTGGTTTCATGAACGTTGAGGTCAACGATGAAGGCGAGATCGAAGGCTTATTTTAGTTTTTGTTTTTTATCCATTCCAAACTCTATGAAGTTCAACACTTTATGATGTTACGATAACCCATCTTTAAACCCAAAAAAAGCTATATTATACACATTGTTGTCCATGTGCTAGATATTGTTTGCAGTCGCAAACAATTTTCAAAGCCACAGCAACCTAGTTAGAATGATCTTTTTACAAGAAAAATCTTTGTCCGCTCATATCTTCTACATAGTCCTAATTACAAAAGTAGGGTTCAACCCACCTACGTTATAAACTTAAACAGATCGATTCTCTTTATAAGAAGCCTTGTAATATCTAATAATATTTTGGTCATTACACGATAACTTATGAACTTATTTGAAAAGATCGGGAAAGAATCAAAAAAAAATAAAGGGAAACCCAATGATGATTAGAATTAGGACTTTTAATAGATGTGCACTTGGCAGCGCCAAGGTCGCACTCAGGGCACCAGCAGTACGCTCATTAGTCTTTACTAGAACGCCAGCTTTATCGAATGCGTATGCATGGTCTTTCAAGAAACAGAAAGACCAATTTAGATACTACAGTGTTTTGACACAGTCACCAGAGGCTAAAATATACGATTACAAAAAGATCAAGGAAATTGCATCCAACCCATCAGCATTCCCAAATAAGGTTATTGTCGATGTTAGAGAACCAGCCGAGTATGAGGAAGGACATATCCCTGGTGCGATCAATATACCCTTCAAATCATCTCCAGGGGCACTCGACCTTTCAGAAGAAGATTTCAAGGAGAACTTTGGATTTGATAAGCCCAGCACCGATGATGAATTAATTTTCTACTGCTTAGCCGGTGTCAGGTCAACCGCAGCCGAGGAATTGGCCGACACTTTTGGTTATAAGAAGAGAGGCAACTATATCGGGTCCTATGAGGACTGGGCCGCCAACGAGAACAAGAGTTCCAATTAAGGCCGGACATGCCTGCCTTGTATCTGATGTATGTAATAATCGCTGTCAGCATTTTTGTCTTGTCAAATAGTTTAATATCCTTGTTTGGTTTGTATTTGTTTAAATCTATAATTTATACATGAAATATTAAAGTTTATTTATTTTGATGTTGAAAGTTTGAAAGTAAGTTCAAAGTAAAGTAGATGCCATAAACGAGTTTACCAGAGCTTACGAGACCCATCTCACTAGTAAGCAGCAAACGCAGGTAGAAGATTCACGAGCGAGGATTTTCGAGATGGCGGAGCTCCTTTCCTAGCCTCTTCTTTCTCTTACGCTCCATTAACTTTTCTCTTTGTCTGGGCTTCATCTCTTCGAACTTGGCCTTCTGTATCAACTTTCTCTTCTCCGACTTCTTCAAAAAGTAAGGGCTATTTTGTTTGCCTGTCTTCATGCAGATAATTTGCTTCTTCCTATGCTCAGCCTCAACCTGGTGCTCCAAGTCTCTATGGCGCAATGTTTGCATCTTTGACTTGAGGGTCTGAAGTCTTCTTTCGATATCCTCTCTATCGTGAGGGGATAAATGCTTTCCCGTTTTCAATAATCTCTGCATTTCGTTGATTTCCAGTTGACGGTACTCATCTAAAAATGCATAGTCTTTACGTATCTTGTTTGCATCTGACTTACCGAAGGCTGGGTCAAACCTAATATCCCGAGAAGCTTTTCGGAGCGGAAGACCTTCTATTTCTCTTACTTTAGACACTGGCTTCTTAGCAGATGACTCACTAGGAGCGTGTTTATTCTTCTTCTTCTTCTCACCATAGTCTCTTCCCCTTCTAGATGAAGACTCGTCATCTGTGTCTTCGCTGCTGGTACCGAATTCGTCACTCTGGTTGCTGTCATCATCATTCATGTCACTTGAGTCTCCGTGTGATGTTTGCTGTCTCGCAAAATGACCCCCGTCTGTGCTTTTTCCTCGTAAACCACTGGCAGAGCTACCCCTGTGACCCCTGTGTGGGCTCTCTTCTCGGTCCAACTGCTGCTTTGCAGCCTTCAATGCCCCAAATGAAATTTCTGCCATCTCATCGTCTTGACGTTCCTCTGAGTCCGACTCATCACGATCCAGCTCGTCTCTCGTAGAGAAATCGTCCTTGAAAGACGGACGTATAACCTTCGGTATGCCTCTATGTCTGCCTGATGCCATTCTCTCACGTTTCCTGCGCCAGCACAACGTCTATGTCCAAATGGCCCAATACTAGCCTCATCTCGCATCTCTCATCCTCATCCCACTGAAATTTTAGGATAGTCGTGTGTGTTCCCATTATTACCACTGGTCGTGCGAATTCGCCAAAGGCCGGTCTATGTTCCCCAGGGAATACTCAGTCCCAACGCACAACCTTATCCCCAGATTCTGACTCGCGTGTCCAGCATAAAGTCGGCTGAAAAAATAGCCACCGGAACAATTATGGAGATAAGACAGCCGAGCGAAACAGATCAGGCCGTGGAAACATAGAAAAAGGCCGGCCATAAGCCCCAGGTGCGACCCAATGCCAAATGCGACTCCAGCCACGCAGGGAATTAAAAGGCTGGGAATCCCACCCTCCAAGGCCGTCCAGCGACTACCTCTCGCCAGCCCTCAACGCAGCAATCCTAGCTGCGCCGCCAACGCATCTCACAGCGGCGTCCTCTCCCTCTCTGTTCTCTGCGGGCCATTCCCATTGAAACTTGATCCCCAGGGCCGCGCACCGTCTGCCGCAACAAAGCTCTAGCCCCAAGCCTGAATTAACTCTGGTCCTCGCGCATTGCTCCCTGCTCCCTGCTGTAGCACGTTTTGACTCGTCCTCATGCCGTGTTCCCGACACCGTTGCTCGTTCCACTACACAATGATCCCAACCTCCATGTCTGACCGTTCCTACTTCCTCTGTCCCGTGCAATCGCCAATCGTTATTGGCCCGCACCGTTTCCCCAGATCGAAATTTCGAGCCTTACGTCTTGAACAACGCTGAATTACCTGCCCCAGGCTGCATTCCCGTCTGGCTATCTGTACGCTGTGCTACCTGACCCTGAATCCGTACCCTATCATTGGACCGCAAAACGTCCGGGGAAGAGGCCGTCGGGAACACTACCAAGGACCTACGGGACTTCTTATGTAATTTCTGACGTAACTCAACCAGGCATTATAAAACGGTATGTGCACGCACACCACTCGGAGGAAGACGCTGCGAGCGCACCGGTTGAAATATAAACTGTTATGGAGACGATTTGCAAAAAGTTGGATCTGCAACTTAGTACCAAGTTATTTTGACTATAGAGATGATTAGCAGAAGCTTTACACGCGCAACAAAGGTAAGTATGACTTAGGATTGTGATACGCAGCGCAATGGGCACAGGGAGACTTCTAATGGGGGAAGAACTGCATAAGGACCTCCTGTTCAGACCCAGAGATAAAGGGTGGACGTCAGGGGAGAAAAGAACAGAATTCTTGTTTTGGTGTCCCCGAACAGAACTGGGCCTTGTGGGGCTGGTTCTGTGGGTGGCCGGCGAGTTTTCTGGTTGAAGAACGCTGGGAGTGACGTGGGGCAATTAATCAGTTGTTATCCGGGGTGAGTGGGCGACGAGTGATTTTTTTTTTTCACCATGAAGACATAACTAAACTCTAGCGGACCCTCTGTGTTAACACGGATTCGCGGCCACCAGGTTGCCGGTATCACTTATTTACAAGCAAACGTCGCCTTGGGACTACAAGGGTAGTTGTAACTCGAGTTTTCTCCAGGTGTCGAACTGTGCTCGGCGTATTAGATCACATGTTAAAATTTCAACATCCAGGACACTAACATAATATTATAGGCAATTGGCCAACAGAAGAGATTCTTATCTTTACACGAATACCGTTCAGCAGCATTGTTGAAGAGATACGGTGTTGGTGTTCCAAATGGTTCTGCTGCTACTACACCAGAACAAGCTTACGATGCTGCAAAGGCATTGGGCACCAACGAGTTGGTTATCAAGGCCCAAGCCTTGACCGGTGGTCGTGGTAAGGGTCACTTTGATTCTGGATTGCAGGGTGGTGTCAAGTTGATCTCCTCTCCAGAAGAGGCCAAGGATTTGGCAGGCCAAATGTTGAATCACAAGTTGATCACCAAGCAAACTGGTGCTGCTGGTAAGGAAGTTACTGCCGTCTACATCGTTGAGAGAAGAGATGCTAAGACTGAGGCTTACTTGGCTTTCTTGTTGGACAGAGCTAGCCAAACCCCAATGATCGTTGCTTCCTCTCAAGGTGGTATGGACATTGAGGGTGTCGCAGCTAAGGACCCTAGTGCTATCCACACCTTCTCTGTTCCTTTGAAGGAGGGTGTCTCTGACGATTTGGCAGCTAAAGTCGCCAGTGTTTTGGGCTTCAGCAAGGAGGCTGAACCTGAAGCTGCTAAGGCCGTCCAAAACTTGTACAAGGTCTTTACTGAGAGAGACTGTACCCAGGTTGAAATCAACCCATTGTCTGAGACCACTGACAGTAGTGTTTTGGCTATGGATGCTAAGTTGGGTTTCGACAACAACGCCGCTTTCCGTCAAGAAGAGGTCTTCTCATGGAGAGACCCAACCCAGGAAGACCAACTGGAGGCCGAGGCCGCCAAATACGGCTTGAACTTCATCAAGTTGGATGGTAACATTGCCAACATCGTCAACGGTGCCGGTTTGGCCATGGCTACTATGGATATCATCAAGTTGTACGGTGGTGAGCCAGCTAACTTCTTGGACTGTGGTGGTACTGCTACCCCAGAAACTATCGAGAAGGCTTTCGAGTTGATCTTGACCGACAAGAAGGTGAACGGTATCTTCGTCAACATTTTCGGTGGTATTGTTAGATGTGACTACGTCGCCCAAGGTTTGATTGCAGCAACCAAAAACTTCAAATTGGACATTCCTGTTGTTGTTAGATTGCAAGGTACAAACTTGGGCATAGCTAAGGAGTTGATCGAAAACTCTGGTTTGAAATTGTACGCTTTCGAAGACTTGGACCCAGCTGCTGAGAAGATCGTAGCTTTGGCTCCAAAGGCTTAAACTAGCAGATATACATTTTAGAAATTCTTAGATGAGCCTCTTCATGTATACTTTTCTGGCTTCCGGTCAAATGTAAAAATACTATGTGCTATGCTTTCTTTTGACTCGAATCTCTAAGCAGTTTTTCAAATGAACTTTATTTTATCTTACAATCAGTGTAGTATTCGCTCTAGTTCAACTTTTCCTGGAGGAAGGAAAGTTACACAAAAGCTCCCAAAATCGCCACTCGCTATTTCTACAAGAATCAAACAAGTACATTTGATTATCTTAGATATAAGAGCTAAGCATCTAAATACAATTACAGTTTACTGGTATTGATATATTTGTCACACACTAGGAAGCATATAATTCATTCCAGGGCCTCTATCAATTCGCTAATTACATACAATGTTTTTAACAAGAAGTGAATATGATCGTGGTGTGAGCACATTTTCGCCTGAAGGCAGATTATTTCAGGTTGAATATTCTTTGGAAGCCATTAAGTTGGGTTCCACCTCAATAGGTATAGCGACATCTGAGGGAGTGATACTTGGAGTTGAAAAAAGAGTAACTTCTCCATTATTAGAGCATTCATCAATTGAAAAAATCATTGAAGTCGACAAGCATATTGGCTGCGCCATGTCGGGATTGACCGCCGATGCCAGGTATATGATTGACCATGCCCGTGTTTCCTCGTTGACTCACAATTTATACTATGATGAAGACATTCAAGTCGAAAGTTTGACGCAATCTGTTTGTGATTTGGCTCTCAGATTCGGGGAAGGCGCCAGCGGTGAGAAGAGGTTGATGTCGAGACCTTTTGGTGTAGCATTATTGATAGCTGGTGTTGACAAAGACAAAGGTCCCCAGTTGTACTACGCCGAGCCATCAGGAACTTTCTACCGCTATGATGCTAAAGCCATTGGATCTGGATCAGAAGGCGCTCAAGCAGAATTACAAAACGAGTACCACAAGTCATTAACATTGAAAGAAGCGGAGATTTTGAGCTTGAAGATTTTGAGACAAGTGATGGAAGAGAAGTTGGACTGCAAGAATGCACAATTAGCTAGTGTAACTGCAGAAAGAGGGTTCGAAATTTATTCCGAGGAAAAAACTGATGAAATAATAAAGGTATTGAACGAACAGACTAAAGAGGCCGAAGCCAGTGAAGGTAATTAGTTAGCTCTATAGATAATTTATATTTTAGTAATATACATAGAATGCTAGTTAGTTGGAAAACAAACCTCTAATCTTTCTAAAAGTATTAAAAACAGCAGGCTTTCATGATTTCCAAACGATCTTAAAGTCATAATTAGCTCATTTAATGAATCGCTGAAAATTTGAAAGTGGGAATTCAATGTTTCATTTAAATTGCGGAAGCGTTTCTTCGTTTGTTCTTCATTTACTACTTTTCCTTGAAACTTTTCTGGATAATCTGTGCGGAACTTTTCAAAAAGATCAGCATTTAGTAAAATAAGAGACTTCTTCAACCTGCTTAAATAGTTATTGTACAGAATTATAGCATCGAGCATATTTTTCAAAACTTCGATGGTAATTTTATTGGTTAGCAAGCCGTCTCTTAGGATATTATTCAAAAATGTCTCTAGGGCATGTACTACTGCCTCAAAACTAGTTTCATGCTTTACCTTACTTTGGTTTAGTTTTTGATTTCGGTTTAAAATTTTTTCATCAAATACATTATTATAGCTGAAATTACCTATTGCACCTTTCTTTGATCCGAAAATACCATCCAGTTCTAAAGTGCTCTTCTTTATGCGTGTATTCAAATCCAAAGTTTCGAGGTTATGCTCAATCCCTAGAACTTTGTCCATTAATGTCCTGTAGTTAGGTTCTGTCACGTCATAGTTCAAGTAGAACAGAAATTGGTTGATAAAGTCTTTCATCCTGTTATGTAGAACCCGACATCTTAAAATCCATTTCTTCATCTCAGGACTATAGCCATTATATCTCCAAACAGTAGAGCAATTTATTTCTTTCCAAGTGTTATCCAATAATTTACTAACAAACTTAACAAGAGAGGTGAGCTTGAACAAAAGTTGATATTCGAACATGCATGTCTGATTGATAATCATATTGTACGGAAATGGTAATTTGATATTCAACTGAAGTCCCGCAATTGTATATTCATCAGAGTGGTCTGGATCGTAGACTTCATGAGAATTATGGGAATCTGCAGATGTAATTTGTCTTTCTAGCGATTTGTTTAACAAAGACTTGAAAGCATTAGGATTGCTGCTTCTTAGTGCTTCTTCAGCATCTATAGAAGTAACATTGAGAATTTCTTTTGCCAAATCGTAAAAGCTAGTGACATCAATTGAAACTTCAATTGAATTACTTATTAATGACTCAATCTGCCTGGCTCCAGTTTGACCTGAAACTGGTAACTCAGAGGTCTCCCTAACACCAAATTCAAGATCATAGGAGTGTCTAAGTCGAGACAAAGATATTGAATGCTTATTCTTTTTCAAATCAGTGAATGATTTATCTAGAAAAGTATCAAATTTAAATGCGTCATCTGTGAGGAACCTAAATTGCAAGTATGCTAATAAATATTTAAAATTGTAGCCCTCGAATAAGAGCTTCATCATCAACTTATTAGCTCTTTTATACAACTCCTCAATTTTAAATTCAAGATCCTGAGAATAGAGCTTATCGATAGGATCAATATCGTCATCAAATGAGGAGAAGTCGTTTAAACCCAAACACTTCTTGAAGATATTCAAGCATTTACCCGTGGACAATATTTTTAACTGTAAATCTTTTTTGGATATTTGATCAATAAGTCCTTCTGGTCTAATCATGTAGAGTTCATCCCAATATTTTTCAATGTTTAATCGCAATATATCAAAATTTTGGCTAGAATGCTCGTTCTGCTTGATCAAAAATTCTTCAAAAGGGTCGTCTATCTCTCCATCAATGAGCCATTTATTCATCATTAATACATAGTCTATACTTATGCTGTCAAACAAATTTAGCAAAAACTCATGAGATAGACTGTCCCCCAGGTAGGTTTTTATCCTGTCCTCCACTATTTTCAAAATCATAGACCCCTTGCACACTTCAAATCTTGTTATATCAGTTGATAAGTCAATAGACCCAGTTTGTTTTAGATCATTTTCAATACTTTTCATAAAGTTCGTAAAATTCATTTCATTATATTGAGCTTTATTTCTTTGGCGCTCAATTGTATCATTGTGTATAGTCGTTAGTATCTCATAGAGGTGTCCCAACTTTAGGGATATTTCTTGATAAAGGATATTCTCTAGGTTGTTCAAGCTGAAAGAAGAATTAAATTTGAATTCCTCTTCAATTGAGCAGATCACTTGCTGGTACTTATCAATGAACAGAATTAAACAACTGCAAAATCGCTGCACTAATCGACCAGATACTGGTTTATCATATAGCTCTATAAAACCATTCAATGCCGAGTAGTATTTCCCATACTTCACCAATTTCTTTGCTATACTCTTCAAGCTTACATCCAAGTGTTTTGCTATTTTGAAATCTGGTCCCCTAATTTTTGCATACACGTTATCCGGATCATACTTATCACTATACCGTATGTAACATCCTTCGTATCCTAGCAAGGCAAATAATAAGTCTTTAATTATTAGTCCTTGTTGTATATTCAAATCTTTAACTTCACTGAGCGGATAGGGTTTTATTTTATTTTGTCTCAGAGTAAAGTTAACACAAGTCCGTAAAAAGTCTGGACCACCTGAGATCGTTATGAAGTCCCTCTCTGGCTCATCGTCATGAGCAGACGAAAGAAAACTTGTCATTATAGGTTCCAACCTTCCTACTCTTCTTTGATTAATTTTGTTTACTTTTATTCTAGATACAAATTACGCGCTCAGCTAGAAAAACAGTAAAGTTTTAAATATATTAACACTATGTGCGACGATCACTAGCTAACCCATTCACTCAAATCTTCACTATCCTCTAAATCCAATTCTTCAAGCAGTATATCATGTAAGGCATTTTCGGAAGCTAAGTCTGCCTCTCTTTGTACTTCCAGTAACCCACATATGTCTTCCAAATATTTGGTATCATTGATGCAATTCTTCACAAAATCCCAGCCAGCGCCTTTGAAACTAGAAACCACAGCATCGGAGCAAGCAGAGCAGTGCTTATAACTAAGATTGTGCAATTTCATCTGGGAAAAATTATGGAGAAACCCTCTGATTTGATGAGGAACCTCCTCGAAGAGCTGTGAACCTTTATCTTCAGAGGCCCGAGAAGACCTTTGGATCATCGAGATGTAAATTTCAACTGCAAGCGACGACGCAATCAGTGCAACTCCTGGTCTCGTTACAGTGCACATCTGGTCCAAGGTTCTATCTGATAAACTGTCTTCTGGTGCTACAACATCGCTGCAGTAGTAACAACCCAACCTTTGAGAGTCGAAAACTTCTTTCTGGGCATTACCATGGCGCATAACCAAATAGCTATCGAATCCAAGAGCTGCATTGATCACTACTTTGTTGTATGCTTGGCCTAGCACTGTAGGGAGCCAACGGGACTCACGAGAATCCGTCAAGAGAAATACAACATCATGATCCTGGACATGCTGACAAAGGCGCTCAAACACTTTTTTAGAATCATCTGCGTTATTTACAGGGTGTCCGATCATAGGAATCTCCATTACCTCTCCATGTGCATTCACATCAGGGAAAATTTCTTTTAGAGCTCTTGTTGCTTGTAAAGCCTTCCAATTACCCTTGCCATCTTCAGCATAACAATCTTTAAAGAAGTAAAGAGGCTGTCTAACTGGATTTGAGTAAGATACTCTTCCGTTATCAATGAAAGTAAAATTACGTACACCCCAACCCAATAGTATACGAGAGACATAGCTTCCAAGTGTTCCCGCACCTAGAAGCAATACTCTTTTCTTTTTAATCTCATCAAGGTTTAATTCCGGAGCAATTCGCCACTTCATTAATCGCAAGTTTAAATCAACTGCCTGCTCAGCAAGCTGTTTAGGATCACTCAAAGCTCCTATATCAGCTACTTTAGGAGCTAACTTTCCTTGAATAGACCTCTCCCACCCTTGAATTTTAGGAGCTTCATCCTTCAGAAAGCTGTCTGCTAATTTTAAGTCGAAATGTACCGAAAGACCATCAGCTTTGTAAGATATCAATTTTATAGTCTTAAAACCTTTTATCGCTAAAAAGTACAAGTAATTTTTCAAATGTAATGATGGCGTAGAGCTATTATTGTTGCAAATATCAAAGAAGACAAACGTATTAAGGTTTGGTAGTAAAGTGCCCTCGACCACCTTGTAATCGTTTGTTAGTTGTAGGAATTGCCTGAATTCTGGTTTGTTTGCTTCCGCTTGTATAGTAGATTGGGTTTCAGCTGATACATGACTAGGATCTCCGATCTGTAGCCATGAAGAGTGGAGAGATGGAAAAGCAAACCAATAGTAAAATTTAAACTTTTTCAAATCACTAAACGTAAGAGCAAACACTTGATTAAACAAAGCATATTCTTCGAAGGAATTCAAACTATGTATGTTTTCAAGAATCTCTTCGGCCCATGATTTAAGTATTTGCTGCTTGTTTATGCTTTTGAACTCTTCAATTGTATTCGTATTGTAAACATAACCATACCATTCAATGCTCTTTTCGTGATCACTATGCTCTTCAGAATCAAAACTACTATATTCAAAATTTATAACTGGTGAATCGTTGAACTTCGTTAGTAAGTTAGGATGAGAAGTATATCCCTTGATTCTTATTCTAGATGAGTCAAGCTTTAGCTTATTCAACTTTAAATCAGCTAACGTAGAAAAGAATGAGGCATCCACAAAAGAGCTGATATTGTTAAACTTGATAGGATTACTCAAGCTCATAATACGTTATTTCTCTCTAGACCTGGTGTGTTGAGGAGAAACTTGTTGTTGTATATATTTTATCCTTATATATAAAATGCTAAATACGTAGAAGCCTTATATCTTTATCAGATACAGCTTGGCCTTGTATACAGTACATAAATATTGAGTCCTAATGCTCATCAAGAGTCATATCATCCAACTCGTCCAATAATTCATCAACAGCAATTTCTGGAGCATCGTCATCTTCTTCAATATCATCATCATTCTTGGTTTGTTGGTATGTACCTTCTGATTTATATAAGTTAATGGCTTGTCTCATTTCTTCGTCTTCTTCTAATTCTTGCAAGAACAACTCATAATCTTTCTCGGCCTTTTCTTGTTCTGCCTTAGCCAACCTTGATTCATTATTGCTTTCATTATATTCCTTGGCCATTCTCTTCAACTTCCATTTTCTGTTCTTGGACTTCTTACTCTTCCTAGTGTAGAATTTCTTAACTAAAATAACCTCGGGCAAGTTATCAGTATCTAAGGAGTCAAATAAATCTGAGTTCAAATTTGTGTTGGTCAAATAGTATCCTAAACAAGAGTCACCGGGATGAAGTATAGCTCCTAAGTGTGATCTAACATAAAAAGAATTATCATTCGTGCCCAAATCGCTCTCTCTGCAGACAGTAATATCGGCTAAGACATGTTTCCCTTTCATATCACCAGTAGGTTCAACGTCCAAAACTATAAATTCAACTAACTGCGTCGTATCGAGCAAGGAAGGAAATGGATTCCTCCAGTAAACTTGCGGCCCAACATCAGCAGTCTGGAGTGTCATGGGATCCAAGAACTGTACCAAGTTGGACACTTTAGAACATAACACCAATCTTGAAATGTATCCCAATTGATGAGCTAAAGTTTTAGGGAGTACCACCAAGTCGTCACGACAAATAGGCACTATCTCAACGGAGAAAGAAAACTTGTATGATGATGATCCAGAATGAATATCTTGACTGACAAGTTCTTCCGACTTCTTTGACCTTACTGGCACAACAGTATTCAAGAAATCCATCATTTTAGCAGCATGGTTCTTTTGAGAATAAAAAAAATCTAACCCATCTTTTGTTTCCTGGATCGAAACTGTATCCAAATGAGCATTATGTCTTAAAATCAACTGTTCTAAGTAAAGAAAAGTACGCTTATGTGAAACCTTTTGTCTGATTTGAACGGTCGCCCTCCATGTGTTTGCAGTATATGATCTGGCACAGTCAGGACATTGCATGGCTATGACAACATATTCCACCTCAAAAGTCTGCTGCACTATGGTATTAGATATCGCTTCACCCTGGACTGTGATCTTGACACGAATACGACGAGAATGTGGTTCAGTCCAAATGAAAGATGCATCCACTAATCTTACTTTGTTAAGACCCTTTAATCTTCTTAAACACAAAGCCAATAGCTCTCTAGATTCTAAATCCGCCTTTATCCACTGTCCCGGTGGCTGGAGATATCTCTCACAGTTACGACAGAAAGAAACATTCGATTCTCTAGGTATCCCTCCCGTTATGTCAACTGTGAGCTTGATACAGTCATAGCACATTACTAATCCCGAAGACCCATCCATAGGCACTCCACAATTACAACAGAGCATTGTAGCAACAGAGTTATGCCCCTCTCCCAGGTTCTCAAGATGCATATAGTTCGACATCTTTATTATATATATACTAGGTTATTAATACAAATCGATGAAGTTCTTTCAGTTTAAAAAAATTAGTAGCATCTCATCGAGAGTCATGTGATCTGGGGCTCTCGTGGAAATTCAATGCGTCAACAAATTTCTAAGCACTATAGTCGAATATAGTGAGCATAAGTTGAACTAAGTGAAGCAGAGTGAACATGGTAGACAAAAAAAGAAGTGCTTCGTCTAGACTGAACAATGACGAAAGTCCACTGTCTTTAAAAAAGAAGATAAAGGTTGATCCTGAATCTGAGGAAAAGAGTAAGGAAGAAAAGAAAACGGCAGCTCAGGAGGATACAGACAGTACCAGTGGGGAGAACGAAAATGACAGAGATGCACAGGAAGAATTGAAGGAAGATACAGATGAAGATCAAAGTAAGAATTCAAAGGACAATAAAAAAGGTGAGAGTCCCAAATCAGAAGAGAAGGGTACTGAAGATAACGAGGAGAATGTAGATGATATAGATGAAGAAAATGAAGAAAATGAAGAAAATGATGATGACGACGACGATGATGACGATGACGCAGAAGAAGAAAAGAAGCAGATATCTACTTTTGAGTTTGATGGCGTAAAATACACCTTTAAAGAACGACCTTCAGTTATTGAGGAAAGGGAAGGGAAAATTGAGTTTAGAGTTGTAAATAATGATAATACCAAAGAAAATTTGATGGTTTTGACGGGTCTCAAAAATATCTTCCAGAAGCAATTGCCTAAGATGCCGAGGGAGTATATTGCGAGGTTGGTTTATGATAGATCCCATCTTTCAATGGCTGTAATTCGTAAGCCACTAACTGTTGTGGGTGGAATAACTTATAGGCCCTTCAGCAACCGAGAGTTTGCTGAAATTGTGTTCTGTGCCATTTCGTCGACGGAACAAGTGAGAGGTTATGGTGCACATTTGATGAATCATCTCAAAGATTATGTCAGGGCTACATCAGACGTCAAGTACTTCCTTACTTATGCAGACAATTATGCGATTGGGTATTTCAAAAAGCAAGGTTTCACTAAAGAAATTACGTTGGATAAATCAGTATGGATGGGCTATATCAAGGACTATGAAGGCGGTACTTTAATGCAGTGCAAGATGCTACCCTCTAGACTTCGGTATCTAGACCTGGCTAAGATTTTGTTACTTCAGAAAGCAGCCATTGAAAAGAAAATCAAAATGAGGTCAAAAGCTCATATAGTAAGACCCGGGTTGCAAGTATTCAAGTCTTCGAAAGATGTAACTTGGAACCCTGAAGATATCCCTGGCTTAATTGAAAGTGGTTGGCTGGAAGAAATGGACAAGTTGGCTCAGAAACCCAAGAGGGGTCCTCACTACAATTTTATGGTTTCATTGTTGGCAGAGTTGATGAATCACCCATCAGCGTGGCCCTTTAGTACACCCGTCAACAAGGATGAAGTTGGAGATTACTACGAAGTAATCAAGGAGCCCATGGACTTGTCGACCATGGAACTGAAACTAGAAAATGACAAGTATGAATCATTTGACCAGTTCTTGTATGACGCTAGATTGATATTTAACAATTGTCGTTCTTACAACGCAGAGTCGACTACTTATTATAAGAATGCAAACAAGCTTGAAAAGTTTTTGTATAACAAGATCAAAGAAAATCCTGAATACGCCAGTTTTCTCGATCATTGAACCACCGCTAGAAGCCGGAAATTGAGTTCATTCTTATTCAATTTGTGTATACTAACCATGATCTTATATAAAGTCGTGCATAGCAGCATAGGTATATAGAAATAGATCCTAGAGCAAACAAAAGCATTTTAGGGCTAATTCAATTAAAATGTCACCCAAGGTTTTTGCATACTCTGAGTCTGAAAGTGTTGCCAATTCGGTTGGCAGATACGTTGTTGATTTGCAAAACAAAGCATTGAAGAATCAATCAAGTTTCAAGATTGCCTTGTCGGGCGGATCTTTGGGAAAAGTGTTGAAAAAGGCATTGATCGACAACAAAGACATAGGCTCTTCTGTTCAATGGGACAAATGGGAAGTCTACTTTAGTGATGAGAGATTGGTTCCATTGAATCACGCTGATTCTAACTTTGGGTTGTTCAACGAGATGGTTTTATCCAACTTGAACTCCGGCACGGCTAAGCCAAAGGTGCATACCATCAACGAGAGCTTATTGACGGGCACTGATGGGCAAACCGAGGGTGCAGATACCTCCAAGGATAAGCAAATAGCATCAGAATATGAGAAGGCATTGCCTGAAAATCACAAGTTCGATCTCATCTTGTTAGGATGCGGTCCTGATGGCCACACATGCTCATTGTTCCCTGAACACAAGCTTCTTCAGGAAAGAAACGAGCTCATTTCCTACATCCCAGACTCTCCCAAACCTCCTCCAAGGAGAATCACCTTCACTTTTCCTGTCTTGGAAAACGCGGCTTCTATTGCATTTGTCGCAGAGGGGGCTGGAAAGGCTCCGGTTTTAGCTCAAATTTTCAATAATAGCTCGAGCAAGCTTCCTTCTAAACTCGTGAATGATATCTCTAGTGGAACAGAAGTTTCTTGGTTTGTTGATGACAGTGCTGTAAAGGGAATTGATGTGGTCACCTCCAAGTATTAGGGGATTATATACTTACTAAATACTGTATACTCCTTCCTATATATATTATAACAGTAATTCCATGACTAATCCTATCCTCAAGGTGTGCCATTAATTTTCATTAATTTTCATTTTAGAATGGTCATAATTGTGTATTCTTATATTACTGTAGGGATTAAAAAATGAGAGCATTCAGATAAATTCCAAAATTGAGTAAGTATAATCAAACAAATATAATAAGTGGATAATTAAAAGAGGTGAAAATGGGTATGTATTAATTAATATATATATCAATTGAACTTTAACTAACAATATTTTCTTCAGGAGTAGCACTTTGGCTTTGCCCCAAATCTAGTACCCCACTACATGATAAACTTCTCACTTTGATGAGTTCACTTAGTACCCTTTTCCCGGGACAACCGCCTAAAATAGAGCCTCATGTCACAGTAACATCAAATATTAGCATTAACTTAGATGATCCTGAGAAGACTAAAGAAGACGTTTATAAAATATTGACTGCTAGTGCTACGGCGATCAAATCCTTACCTAAAAATCATTCTGACCTCGTAACTTTGGGCAAAGTTGACAGCCACAGATCATACCTAAAAAAACTATACTTTCATGTGAGGAGAGACCCCAACTTGATTTCATTTGCCACCATTATCAGAGAACTCTTTGTTGTATTACCCCAGGAAATAGATCATGAAACAATGAAAAAATATCCGCATCTCTACACCACGAATGAAAATGGTCTTATAGTGAGAAAAAAAAAGGGAAAGAACTCTGGTGAGAAGGAAGTGGAGCCCCATGATGCAGACTTGAACCTCCCGTCGATTCAAAGGGTTGCTCAAGAAAAAGCGTCTCATTGGAGTCAGGAAGAATATGATCCTCATTTGTCACTTGTTTACAGCGACATCTATCCCATTGATAATGCCTTGTGGCGTACTATCAAGACTCGGATCCAAGACTACTTAAATATAGATAATTGCGACTCTACTGATCTTATCGATAATGGACTTGGATGGGATAATGGAGTGCTTAAATTAGTATTGTGTGAGGGCGATGTGAATGACTGGGTCGTTTTGGGAAGTGTTGATTTGCATTAATTAATTGAACGACGTGAATGATGATTATTAATACTGGCACCATAGTACTGGGAAAATATAAGGATTATATATCCAAAGCTTGATCTTTTTTCCCTGGCTTACGATCTATCTTAATAATTTTTTGACGACTTTGTTCCCTCTTCTTTCAGATTGATAGTTCAATCGAACTTTTCGGAGACGTTATCTGACTCAAACGAATAACGCTGCCATATACTACGAGCAAAGTCTAGTTTAACTAGGAGAAAAACTTCCTGCTAAGATAACAAGCTCGCTGACGGTTATTTCATGTCTTTTGTTAGTCAGATAATATTTGCCTTCTGGCTGAATAAAGAATGACGTTCCCAGGTTGGCTTCGGACAAAAAAATGATTTGAAGTATTAATGTATAATAATGTATTTGGTTTTCCTTTTAGACCTTTTCTTTTTCATACTATTTCAGTAAAATACAGTGTATTATTATTACCATGGGCTTGTAGTAGTCTTGATGACCTTGCAAACTCTGCTCTGTCCAAAAGTCGATTTGGTAGTACAATTCTTAGTCTGGTACCCTTGTTTTCAGCGTGCTCATCGGTAATTTAACGAATTCATATTGGTGAATAATTCACTCATTCCCAGTGTATAGAGAATCTCAGTATACGTGAATAAGCTCCGTCCCCGAGAACTTAAAATCATCGCTTGCGAATGGCAAGAGTGCTACTGTCATTTCGAATGAAAATTAGTATGAGATTTCGCAACCGGAAAGTAGAAGTCGGCCGACGATTTGCGCAAGCATCGAAAAAGTATCAAATGTAATGGAAGCATGGGAATAAATCTACTGCAAGACATATGACATGAGGTCTTACTCGGCAAGAATCATGAAATCAAACTTTTCAAGCCGAACTGACGTCTCGTCTCTTGAAATAAGCTTTTAGCCTAAATAAGACAAAAGAAGTTCGCGATGGGTTGCGATGTCTAGTTGCGAAAGCTACAGCCAACTATTGATTCTTGTCCATAAACAATTGAATTGTATAATATTACATTACTCTATAATTAACCTAAAGTGAAATGAAGTCAAGACATTAACACATTGCAGATTGTTGAAGTGATAACTCTATAATGTTTCATACTAGTGTATTGTCAAGCCTATACTCTCCCCAGCTCCAATACATTTAATTAATATAAAATAAAGCTTTAGACCGTCTATAATGTTCCCAGATTTAGATGTAGAAATTCAGCCAATGAAATTAATAACAGTACAAGCGTATGCATATCGTACTATAATAAGAAGTGAAATTAAGGTGAAGCTGTTGTCAGGCGTGGTACACTGGCTATGCCATGGTCTTACGACCCTCAATAACGGCTTCAATGCGACTTAATATGTTTGCAGCAGGGCTGTTCATTGGCTTTGGGAAAGTGTGATCGATTCCCAACTCGTTATACAACTTGATGTCGCTGGAGATTGCCCTCGTTGTCACTGCTATGAGTCCTGTTCTGTCGTACCCGCGCTCCGCACGGATCATGTCTGCAAGCTGGATGCCAGACATCACAGGCATCTCAATATCTAAAAACACAACATCAAACGAGCTCACGGACATCATGTCCATGATAGATGTAGGGTCCTGGGTCAGGATCACCTCCGCACAGGGGTATATCCTAGTCAATAACTTTCCCAATATGCGAAGGTTGATCTGGTTGTCATCTACCGCCAAGAATCTGGCAGGTCTTTTGCTAGGCGTGAACTCCGTCTCGCTGCCCTCGTCCATCTCCAAAGGAGATGGGTACGCCAACTTGGCTGCCTCCTCTAGGCTGCTTCTGCTGCGGGGCGTATCTGCTTTGGGTGCCTCTTGCTCCAGCGCGCGCTTGCAGTCAAGCATGGGGAGCTTGAAGTAATCCATGCTCTTCTGTTTCTCCACGCTCTCCTGGCTCACGTCCAAGTAGGACAGCGACATTAGCGCCGGAGGCGCTAATGGCGGCGTGCTGAGCTGGCTGTTCCTCTGTAACACATCTCTAGACATCCCTCCGTGTCGACTCACAAGCACCTGTTTTTGCCGCTGTCTCTGGATATCGCAATTGTTATATCGCCAGTGCTGGGTGGCAAATGTGCTGTGCTCAGGTTACTTATAGTATCCCAGCCGCCTTTCTATCCGTAGATTCCTGCGTTCTGTGCTTCTTCTGGTCTCCAAAAAACTGTGCCGATTTACGCTTCTAGAACAGATTTTGAAGTGCGCGTTTAGTGCCTATTAGAAAACGTACTGCTGATCGCCTTACTATCGCACACTAAACGTATACCGCTATATCTTGATAGTCAAACTAAGCCCGTGCTATTTCTTGCTTGTCTGATTTGCTTCCAATCATCCCCTGGGGATCATCGTTTTTATATCTTCTGTAAAATTGTTTCTGGCCGTAATGACAGTTGCTAAAGAATTCTTGCCATGCAGTCCTGCCAACTAAAAAGGTCTTTTTCTTGACAAAAATTCTGACTCTGTGTATAAGGCGTATCTGTCACTGCGCAAGCGCTTGCGGCCAGACTCCAGCGAGTTCCGAGCATTGTTTTGCTTTTCCCACGACTTTTTCTTCTCTCAGCATCACGTTTTCGTGTACATTCTCCTTCTCCGCCTCTACTGCGAAGGTGTGGTGGAACGTATTGACGATGCGAATTTGACCCTTCTCCTTGTCCTCCCTGATTGATCGAGAGGTTGTTCATTTGATCACTAA
>JAKTUD010000020.1:0-161258 GCA_030556505.1 Millerozyma pseudofarinosa | reverse complement strand
GTCTACACATCTCGTTTTAAGCATTTCCATATTTCTTGGTGACAATCATGTTTTAAATCTTATTTGATCTAAGACACTTTTGTGTCATTTAGATTACTGTGCACACCAACATAAAAATTTATCTTCATCTTTCTAGAAAGAATTGGAAATAGTTGAAGATCTCTTAAAACTCATAAAAATAAATTCAATAACTGAAAGTATTAGGAAGTAATAATCCTAGGTACTACCAAGGAAAGTATTTTTGAATAGCATGAGTAAGGTTTTATTACGTTCTAGTCTTGGTATAGTTAAGAACGCTTTTGGGAAAAGAATATCAAGATGCGGTTACCGTTCAGCTTCATCGTGGAATAACTCTACTAATGGGCGCAAAATCCAACATAGATCATTCCACAGTTCCCGAATTTCTTCAATTAACTTTGATCCTTATAAAACCCTAGGTGTTGAAAAATCGGCTTCTCAGGGTGACATTAAGAAAGCATATTACCAGTTGGTGAAAAAATATCATCCAGATGTGAATAAGGAAAAAGATGCCGAGAAGAGGTTTCATAAGATTCAGGAATCTTATGAGTTATTGAGCGATAAGGATAAAAGGGCACAATATGACCAGTTTGGTGCAAGCGCTTTTGATGCGAATGGAAACTCTAATCCTTATGCGGGTGGCAATCCATTTGGAGGTAATCCATTCGGAGGAGGAGGAGGAGCAGGAAATCCATTTGGAGGCATGGGATTTGACTTCGAAGATCTTTTCAAGCAGGCATTCACTGGCGGTAGAGGAGGGGGCGGTGCTCAATTTGTTTCGGAACATGTGGGTGACAATATTGAAGTTCTTAAATCAATATCTTTCAAGGAAGCAATTTTTGGAACTAAGGTCAAGGTTAATTATAAAGCAGTAGATGAATGTGGTACATGTCACGGGAGTGGATTGAAGAAAGGAAAGAAGAAATCCACTTGTCCTTCATGTCATGGAACTGGTCAATCTACGCACATTTTAGGTGGGTTTCATATGTCCTCAACTTGTTCTACATGTTCCGGCTCGGGTGTAACGGTTGCCTCAGGTGACAGTTGTGGCTCGTGTAAAGGTAGAGGAGTTGAAGAAGCGGCTAAATCAACCACGGTAGATTTGCCCTGTGGTGTCGCAGATGGTACTAGGTTGAGAATTCCTGGTGGCGGAGACTCTCCGTTTGTTTCGAAAGATGCATATAACCACACAAGAAAGGGTGATTTAATTATTAGGGTACACGTTAAAAAGGACCCATTATTCGAGAGAGTTGAAGAAAAAATTGTCGTTAAGCAAGATATACCAATGACTACTGCAGCGCTTGGAGGAGAAATAGTTGTCCCAACAATAGATGGCCCAAGTGTAAAGTTGAAAATTAGACCAGGTGTACAAAATGGAAGATCGTTAACGATACCAGATAAGGGTGTTCCAATTGGTAGGAATTTAAACAATAGAGGTGATATGGTGGTCAAACTCAATGTACAAACTTTGGTTCCTGAAACCCCAATTCAAACGGCTTTGTTGGAAGCTCTTGCTGATGCGTTCAACGATAAAACAGCAAAAAGAACTGATGCTCATTGGAAGTTAGATCTCGATGAAAAGGAGGACACCTCAAAGTCTGACGAGAGTAAACAGAATAACGACCTGCACTCTTCTAAGTTGGAACGTATTGGGAAGTTTTTAGGAAAATTTTTCAATCTCTCCAATCACAGTAAGAAGTAATCTGTAAATAACTGCACCATATTATATTCTATAAGTGTTGTACATAGTTTAAATTATTTTATACATAACTTCTTTTTTCAAAAATATTATTGTAGAGAATTATTTTTGAGTAAATCTATTATACCTAACGTTTTTCCAAGAGGGGCGCTATTGTAGAGAATATTCCTCCAGGGACCTCTATTGTGTTTACCAATTCCACAAATCTCGTAAATTATTCATATAAGCATCGCGGCGCGCGCCGAATTTCATTCGCGTCTTTCAATACTGGAATTTCTGCAACAGACGATTGGAATATAAGCATCACCCCTACCTACTTTTTGAAGGTTAACAACAAACATTTTGTTGGAAGTCGGGAAGGGAGAAAGTACTATAAAGTTTTATTTTCAAAAAGTAAAAGTTGGTGATCTTTTTTATAGTCAAGAATGAGTGAAATTAGCCAGGTAAAACACACTCTCTGTCTTCCAGATAGTTTAATAGGTACAAGGTATCAAGCAAAAGCCACAAATTATCGGAGGAATCAGTTCAGGCTGAATCTCTGTGAAGTTCAAGACGTGAAAAGAAATGGAAGTATTTCTTCCAAGGAAATGAAACGCCTTTCAGTTTCCTCCAGACCTCGAAGCGTGCTTGGTAATATAAGTCATATGGATTTTGCCAGCTCAAATAGACCGACTACGAATCTGATTAAGCATTCTGAGGGTCTCCTCGAATCAAATTATGTTTCGAGTTTGAAAAAAACTCCTTCGAATATGACACCTGCTATGAGATTAAAGCTTCGTCGCATGCAAAAGAACAAAACTATTGCAGAGTTGTCAGGACAAGTTAAGAAACTGCGGCCTGGGTCTTTTAATGATAATATCGATGAAGGAGAGATAAGTGCGCATGATAATTATCTACAAAATGTTCCATTCACTCGGTCTTTATCATCACTTACAAGCAAGGAGAAGCTTGTACTTGATGAAAAATCAAGGTCGGTTTCAGTTGGTACGGAATCAACGACTTCCTCATCTTTGAGTCTTGAAAACCACTTCAATTCCACATTATCACTTGGTTGCAATAATAGTGATGAAGTTTATTCTAGTTCCCGTAACAAGGATAAGTTATATCGTAGTTCGCCCAAGAACCATCTGAATGATTATGAAAAAGATCAATTTAACGCAAAAGGAGAGACCATGAAGCTTACCTTGTTATTGAACAACAGTGAGTCGGCATTAATAAATGAAGAAAGTATTCAGAAACGGGGACTTTTGAAAAATTTGACTAAAAACCATTCTACATCCAAATCTTACAGCCATAATTACCGAGAACAGATTCCTTCTCCAGATGGAAAACATATTGAATCCCATACTCACTATGCCCCAAATGATCAATATTCCAATGTCGTATCGTATACACGTCCATCATGGCTACCTCCTAAGCCTTCAAAAGAGAGGAAGTTGCATCATAAGTCATCTCAAGAGATGCTCAATAGGGCTATCACAAATGAATGCAGCGAGAATTCAAAACGATTGCAAAAAATTCACAACGTGGAAAAACTTCAAAAGAAAGACTATGAGCTATGGAAGAAAGCAATTAGTGATAACAAATATACGTCTCTGGTAGCCTTTTCAAAAATTACAAACGAAGAAGTATTTTGGAGAGGAATACCAGAAGGAATACGGAGTCGAGTATGGTTTCAACAAATTGGTAACAGACTTGATATGGACCAAAAAATATGCAACAAATATTTTCAAGCGTACGAAAGGTTGACATCGCTATATTATAGAGAAATAACTTCCCAAACTGATTTATCAAAGAGATCAATGGCGTTGAATCTTGAACTTGATGGTAAAATTATTCTAAATGTCGATAGAAAAAGTAGACTGTTACGCCAAATCCAAGCCGGCAGAAAGATGAATAGTCTTCATTCAAGAATACAAGAAGACATGTGCAATGCTTTTCCAGATATTTCTACATTAAAGAGTGAGAAAACCATTAATGAAGTGAATAAAATTTTACATGCATTCGTTTTATTTTGCAACAAAGCCAGAGGACTTTGGGACTTTGATGATGATGTTCTTTTAAAGTTTGATCCAACGTTCTACTTTACAGGAGTTAATACATTAACTTTGGTGCTATATTTTTATTTTGGGTCTGCCACCAAAACATTCATCTGTTTATGCAATATTTATGAAACCAATGAGTTTAAAGCTATGATAGATTCAAAAAGTACACGGTTTGGAGCGACGATTGAATATAAATCAGAGTTGAAGAAAAAGTTTGACTTGGCTTTTGAGAAAAAATTGAACAGGTTGTACACACATTTCAAAATTCACACATTGGACTCATCTGAATTTCTACCAGATATGATTTTGAGTTTGTTCTCCAATTACTTTGACTTTAATATATCAAGTCATGTAATTGATATTTTCGTTTTTCAAAAGGTAGATTTTCTTATATGCTGTTGTTTGGCACTCTTGAACAAAATATCACATAAGTTATTTGGAAGCAAGCGCGAGATAATGTGTATCTTGGGAGAGGACTGTCGAAAATTCCTAAACCAAAACTCCAAATCATCATGTTACTACAAATACATGAATGTAGGTTATAGTCATGAATTTTTTGATCTGATTAAAAACTTAATATGAATTCTTTCTAAGATAATGAAATGAATGATTATCCTTATAATACATGCCTTATAGAATAATTAATAAATTACTCTTGTTTAGACTCATTGATTGCTTTTAACAACTCTTCCCCATCAGCAGAGGTTTTAACCTTAATGATGTAGGTATCAATTGACTTAGTGTCGGAGTTCAAAATAGGAACACGAACCATGGAACCATTTCCCATTTTAGCATATTCAACATCCTTATTGATTAAAGAATTCAATATCACACGTAAGCCACCTTCAGCCCTCATTAAAAGTCTAGATTTTTTAGTTGATTTATTTTTCAATAATTTCAAGTCTCCCAAACCTTTAGATGTGTAGGGCAGCTCACTATCAGCAGCATTGAAGTACATAAGCTTAGCACGCTTAGAAAATAAAACGTCCTCATCTTCTTCTCCTGTTTTATTTTCAACTTCTTCAGGAGAAATCGAAGCAACTGGTTTGAAATCAATGTTGGGCTCATCTTTAGAAGGGTCGTCTTCCGTTTCTTTCGAATTATCATCATTGGATTTTATATTACTTTCAGTGGAGTTTGTATTATCATTAGGTTTTGTTTTATTTTCAAATGAAAATGAGTTAACGTTCTGATTGTTATTGCCAAAGGAAAACAATGGCGTAGGGGCGCTTTCAGTATTCTTGGGAGTAAAGGAAAACAGGAAAGGTGTACTTTTCTCATTCGAACTTTCTTCGTTTTTGTTTCCTGAAAGCACACTTTCCTTTGGACCCAGAAAGTTGAAAATAGGTTTAGATTTCTCACTACTCTCTTTATTATCTTCTTTTTTCGTTTCTGAAAACAGGAATGCACCCTTTTCGCCTGAGGTTTGCCCGAATGAAAAAGCAGGCTTGGTAGAATCTTGAAAATTAGTATTCGTGCTGCCAAAACTAAATAACTTAGACTTATTATCACTGCTTTGGTCTGAGGTATTGAAGGAAAACATAGGTTTAGAGGTGCTTGGTGCAGTCTCAGAGGTAGACGGTTTCTGATCAGCTACCGAGGCGCCAAAATTGAAAGGTTTTGGAGTGTCTTTGTTAGAATCTGTACCTCCCTGGAGTGAAAATGCAGACTTGGGTGCTTCAGAAGCCACGGATGAACCAAAAGAAAATACAGGCTTTGGCTTAGTGTCTTTTGAAGATTCAATTTCATTGTCACCACTTTGAGGCACCTTATTCGATATACTAAAAACAGGTTTATCTGTCTTACTTTTAGAATCATCTTGGGCAGTATTGAATTTAAAAACATTATTTTGAGAGGGCTTGCTAAATGTGAATCCAGGTCCTTTACTTTCTATAGCAGATTCAGAACCTAATTCGCTCTTCTTGGCAAAACTAAATGGGGAATCTTTAACTTGGGGCTTAGAGGCCAATGAAAAGGAGGGACCAGTAGGCTGTGCATCCTTTGCTTGTTCATCACCAGAAGATTCCGTATCTACGCTTATCACATCTTTCTGAGATTCAGTATTTTTGAGCTGACCTGAGGTATCTTGTGCTTTTTGGTCTCCATTCAATGTGACACTAGACAAAAGACCCGATTGAATTTTTTCATAATACTCAATATACTTCTTTAAAATTGGAGAAAAATCAATGATAGTTCCATTCTTATGTTTGCTATTGATAGCTTCTACGAATTTGTTATTCAATGCTTTAATTTTTTCATTCTTATCGTCTCCTTTTTCACTATCATTCTTACCACTAGGAAACAAACTAGCATTCTCGGCTGGAACTTTCCCAAATAAAAACAGGGTCCCACTTTTGTTTCCATTTCCACTTATTGTGGGGATCCCTGTCTTTCCTCTAGGCTTTATTATCTTCCTTTTAGCCAAAACAGAGGCAGAGGCCTGTGAAGATGCCCCTGGCTCTTCATCTGAAATGTGATCCGTGAAATTTTCTCTAGTGATTTGTTCACTCGCTCCTCGTTTGGACATTTATTTGTAGGTGTACTATCTTCAAATTGTAGACTAGCGATGAAAGCAGCTCACTGTTGCTAGTAGTTTCTCGATGAATAGTGCTAATAACATACAGACACACATTAGGGCGAAGCCCTAAAACAACAGTCAGAACGATCACGTTATTTGTTACAGAAATGGAAAATAGCTACTGTTACACAATACCAAAACACGTGACATATCTATCGAGCTTCCATCAAAAATTTCACCAAGGATTTCAAGCTATTCTTGTGTCTCTTTGATATATACATCTTTATTAAAGGGTAATCTAAACGTATGTAAAATAACGAATAACTTGGGACATGGAAAGGATTTAAGACCTTGCAGATGATAGCGAGGGGGCTTTACTTTGGGAGTGTTGTGATAGTGTTTGTTTGAAAGTATTTTTTTGAGGAACACTAGCAACGTTGTTTGAAAAAGCTTTTTCGTATTAGAAAACTCTTTATTTAGGGAAAAGGCTATTACGCTTCAATAATTTGGAAGGCTCCCACTTAAGGAAGCATGATTTGAAATCTTTCTTCAAGTTTTTTTTTGAGAAGTGGCTTGATACTAACAATTTTAGGATGGCTCCAAAGATTCAACAAACTAAAGCTGCCAAGGCTGCCGCAGCCATGGCTGGTGGTAAGAAAGGTAAGAAGAAGTGGAATAAGGGTAAGGTTAAGGACAAGGCTCAACACGTTGTTGTCTTGGAACAAGAGAAGTACGACAGAATCTTGAAGGATGTTCCAACCTACAAGTTTGTTTCTGTTTCCGTTTTGGTTGATAGACTTAAGATTAACGGTTCTCTTGCCAGAATTGCTTTGAGACAATTGGAGAGAGATGGTATCATCAAGCCTATCGTCAAGCACTCTGCTCAAGCTATTTACACTCGTGCTACATAAACTCATTTATGTTAAGTATTAAATAATTATAAAATATTGATTCATAAACTTAAGGAATGTTTCTCCTGCTTAGTATGCGGTACGGTTAGATAAATAATTACTTGTTCTATCGTAGGTCGTTTCGGCCTGTAGCTATTTTTTGAGCAAACCTGTAATAATTTCGCTGCGGTCCTACTCATGTATAAATTAGTATTCTGCTAGATCAGAAGAGTATACAACATGTTGCATTTCTCGTCTTTGATAAGCCTAAGGAGCTTCAATAATATAAACAAGATAATTTCTGTTCCGAGGCGGGGCTTTTTCAATCTACCATTCTTTAATGATAAGGAGAAAATTGATGTTAATCAACATAGAGTTGTTAGAAAGGTTAATGCTTCTCTGAAGCAGATGTTTGATATAGTTTCGGATGTTTCCAAATATCAGGATTTTGTCCCCTTCGTTGAAAAATCATATATTAGTAAGTTTGATTCTGAAACTAAACTACCTGTGGAGGGTGGATTGAAAGTGGGATGGAATCATTTTAACGAAGAGTTTAAATGTAAACTTCACTGTGTCCCAAATGAAAAAGTGATAGCAGAGTCTATTACTATCCTGTTATTTGACCATCTCTATACCGAATGGAATTTTAAAGACTATGAGAATCTTTATACTAAACAATTGTGTTGTGAAGTTGAACTAATCTTGAAGTACAAGTTTAAGAATCCTTTGTACAACACTTTAAGTTCTGCGTTTTCTGATAAAGTTAGCGGTATTATGATCAAAGCTTTCGAACAGAGAGGGCTAATGGCAAAAATAGAGAAAAAATTCAAGCATAGACAGAATGGTCCTAATGATATCCAAAAAAACAATTTGTAAATAGCTGTTAATTCAAAATTACTTGTCTATATAATGAGCAACAAATATATATTAGATGGTAAATTTTTTTACCATACTATCAAGTTACTATTCCGTATGAATGGAGCTTTCATATAAAATAGTCTCTATATACATTTAACCCGTTGAAAATTTGAATATCAAATAATTTAGTTTTAGAATTCCTTTGGAACAAGTCCGTAAGACCCCACCGTGAACTCCTTTAAAAAATGATCGGGGATTTTTGCTAGTGCAGTATCAGGTATTGGTAAAAAATCATACTTTTGTGACAGCCCCTTTTTATGTGATGGCTTAGTAGTCAAACCCGAGATAACAGACTCTAAGTTTATATAATGCGTATTATCTTTGGACGAATTTCCATATTTTACAATCTGCAAGTAGAAAAGATGTAAGGGCGAAATGACAGTAGGCCTCACAAGAGAATGATTAATCCAGTTTTCATTGAAAGTCAACGGCTTGATGCATCTCAAACAATTTTTTTGATACTTCCTTTTACTTGCTGCATCGTTTTTAGGATTCCACTTTTGACCATCGGGAGAGAATGCTAAAGATGGATAAGAATAAGATCTCTCGTATCTATTATGAAATTCTCGCTCTGACAAACCCGGGTCATATTCTGGGTCTTCTTCCTCATCGTCGGTACCATTTACATCGCTTATATTTTGAATATCATCATCGTCATCAACATCATCAATATGAGGGACTGCGTGATCCTCAATATCATCAGCACCATCTCTTGACAAAGGTTCATCATCACCTCCAAAAGTATCTTGATCATCAATCGAAGCCTCATACGAGTCAATTATAGCAGACTCTTGAGCATAGTAATCATTTGCCTCTAAATCACTGTTGCAACGAGATTGTGTAGAAGGAGAACTAGACCTAACTGAAATTTCTCTGTCCTCTTCGAGGTCTATTGTTTCAGGAGGGCAAACATTGCTTGCTTTTTTGGAAGCAAACTTAGTTTTAAGTCTTGAGACTGTTCCTCTTAGAGAGCTGTTCTCATTTGAACTATTCTTATAATCTTTGTTAGAAACAAAAGCGAAATCGCTTATGTTTGTCCGATTATTATCAACTCTTCTTTTTCTTCTATGGAACCCATGATTAGTACGCCTTGTACAAGGGTTACGAGCACCTCTCCTTCTTCTCCGACGACGAGGGAGTGTTCTTTCTTTTGGCAACTCGCGTACTTCAAGATCTAGCGCTATATCTTTTGCAGCATCTAAAGCCATATTCCACAGTATTAAACTCTCCGTTGTTGGGAATTGGACCAAAATTTGTTCTGATTCCACTCTTATCCGCAAAACATTAACTCTCTTTTTGTAATCTATTGCAAGACCCGTTCTAGCATGCTGCAAAGAGTACGACCTTAAAAGTTTTTTATCTTTGGATTTGAACTTCGATATCAGGAATGCACTAGAAAATTTCCCCTGCAGTAATTCATCTCTTCTATTATCCTTACTGATCAACCCCATATCTCTACAATATTTATAGAATCTCAAGTCCCAATTCAGAGTAAGATTCGAGTTGAATACAGTTCTCTCTTTATCAGAAATACCATTTACAGGTACGTTGCTCTGCAGCATATGCGACCTAAGTACAGTGACCTCATGTTCAATAGGTTTAGGTACTGAGTAGAAATTTAACTGAGTAGAGTTGAGTTCCATAATAACGAAATTCCACGATCTGGAGGGACATGGTTCAAAAGGGGATAGCCATTCAGTCTTCCTCAATACCACATCTAACTTGTATATTGACGGGGTGTATTCCGGAAGCTCATCTGTCTCTGTATTACTTATATTCGGGTAAATGGGGAATCGAGGACACCCTCCAGGAGGAACCGAGCAATAAGAAGGAGGGCATACCAGCCTCGGCTCTATGAAATTCAAGTAATCGTCTTGTTTAGTCACTATAGGGTCCGTGACAGTAAGAGGAACCGCAACCTCGCATGAGCGCGAAGACTCGTACCATGGGTCTCTTTTTATCTGATCATCTTGAGAATAAACCGTAGTGGGCGGAGAGGATGGCTGCAGTTTAATCTCGTTTTCCAACGATAAATCGCTCATTGAAGGACTCAAGTCATTCGAATCAGAACTGTCCAGCAGAAAAGAACCTCTTCGCTGCCCACCGTTGCTTTTCAAGCCGGTGCTTGCATGCGATTTACTAGTCTCCCTGATCCGATACTCATGTATCTGGTCCTTTGCGTTAAAAGGCTCTATTTTTCCACAGGGTCTAACATCCGTCATATTTACTACAATATTGTTTCCCTCTCTCTATTTCATACCTCTATTCTGTTTCCTTTTATTCCACAAGCCATAAAATTTTTGTTCACTTATCGTTGCCTGACTTCCTTAGATTGCAACCCTACTGTTCCGTATCCGAAAGTTCCCGCTTTAAAAAGAAGATTTCCTGATCTTTCGATACTATTACGATAATATAATGGTACTTATGCTTCTAAGTAGTAATAATCCTTTAGTTTTCCCTACCTGAGTTTTAGTCTTAAAGATGTTAATTTAAAATGTCCCCTATTCAAAGGTAGAGTCGAAATCCGTTGATTTTTTTTTTTTTTTTATAAAAGACCTATTGACTGTGCCTGATTGCGCTATATGACAGAACCGGTTAGGCGGACGAGCGAAAAAGGGTTCGTAAGAAAGACTCTAGGATTAACTCTTGTAAATGTGACAGGGATATTGGGATTAGTAGAGCGATCCTCGGTATCTTTTTGTCTTAAGCACACTAAGCTAAAGTGTTTTGCAAAGTGTGAAGAGCAAGAAAAGATACAGTTTTCTGAGTTGGTGTCCGAAGAGCAAGTATATAGATATAGCAGCAACACAAAACGAGTAAGAGCAGGGCAGGGTCAATGGTCCGATGTCCTAGTGTATGGGTGCAAAAATCACAGGGAATCGTATAACTTGGGGTGAAACACAAGAGGAAAGAGACAAGATAGTGTAGGTTGCGACTGTGAACCAAGTTTGTTGCGTAAAAGAGGAGGTTGTGATGTAGTTTAAAAGGGGATGTTTAGCGTGCAAGAAGTGCTCAGAGGATACTCTTGTTGGCCTCACGATTTAAGTATCTTTCTACGATAAACGCTATCCTACTCGATAATCATTATCGGCAGGGAATGGCCCCTGCTGTAGTGGACACAAAATCGAAGATAAGGATTTCAAACCTGTCATTCTTGAGGAACCCTGAGAATCGAGGAGAAGCAACTAATAAGAAATTGAAGACAGGAGCTAGATAACTGTGGCTTCCATTCGACCTTATTTTCTTCATCTTTGATAGCCCTGTAAGAAGGTGCTGTCATGCCGCAAGCACATCAAATCAGTACAGTGCAAAATTTCGGACACCGGAATGTTAAAGATTGTCATGCACGCAAACAACATCTTGTGCTCCACTTAATTTCATCTACACAATAGCGTTTGATTATGGATATATGTCCTTTCTTCGCTAACTTCCGAGGACTAAGAGGTCACAAGATGTAAGAAGGCTAGAGTCTTAGTTCCTTCGATTCCGCTGTGGTGAATCTACTGTAGAATGGGGCTACCTGGGAGATATCACGCTTGACTTAGGCTGTTCCGGGCAATGAGCGTACAGCTGTGAGATGAGCAACATTCTCAGCTAATGGACCTTTGTCGCGTGCAGTCCTGAGAATGCTCCAGTCTTCGATCCTAGTTTATATCCTGTATATAAATTGGTATCAAGCTGATTGGCTTCGAACCTGACTGATATTTCTGTTACCTTGATCGATTCTTTCAAAAGGATTTTATATGTTATAGTCATTATAACTTTCTTTGCTTTAGTTCTAGGAGAGATTTGAGTTCCATTTGTGATGATGGATGTGATTAATTTCCATTTTGGATATTGAATTACCTCGTGCTCGATCAACCGGAGAGCTTCGATCTTTGGGAAGAAGGTCGACTTCAGAGGAAGAACTGTTGAATATCGGTCTTCTCTAATGAAGAGCTTTATTTCTCTTTCCTTTCCTGTCGCCGCAAGTTATCTGAAATCTTTATAGTTTCATCATTTCGATTACCAACTACCTGGTCTGGTTCAAGTGTCAAACGATACTAGACAATCCTAGTCTTGCCATTGTCCTAGAGTTGGAAGGTATTATGCAGTTTTGCAGCAGGAAGTGTACCAATGACTTTTCCAGGCAGCTTTTTGACGTCTTTAGTCTTCCGGTTTAGAAATCATTCGAGCATGTGAAGGTAGAGTATGAGCAGCATCCATGCTTCTGTATAGGCCGTTGTCAATAGTGTTACAGGCACCTCAAATGAATGATACTGGTGAATGAGGTAATGATACCATTTTCTTCGAGTTGATTACTAGAGTTCTGTTCAAATGCTAGCATCTCGCTCATTATATGTTTTTCGCATCCATGTAGCCCTTCCATGTTTGAAGTCATTATAGAGAAAAGTGCATGTCACATACGTAAAAGTGCAAGTGACAGAATAAATAGATATAGTCAATTAGCTAGAAAAGCTCATCATAACAACTAGTGTCAAAATATTTTTATTAGTTGGGTCAAGTATTAAAACGTAGCACATCCATATATGTTAAAGATGAAAATCGGACAAAAATGCGAAATCCAGATGTTCACTTAAAATTTCAGCAAGTACTTGGTGATAGTAGCAGTGATGAACGATGCAGAAGTAATTCAGACTACCAAATGTATTGCTAAGATAAAGAAGGTTTTTTCAGAGGATGATGAAGTCAATGGACAGATTTTGGTAGAGCATCTAACTAATTTGAGCCAAGTCATCTCTTACACTCAACCTGAGATCTTATGCCAATTAGCTTCAAACCTGAACTTAAAAAACGATATAGCCTACATTATCAAAAGGACACCAAATGAAACTACAAATACAAAGGGATCTAGCTGGTTCAACTTGTACTTAAGAGTTTATCGTGGTGTTATTCTCTTGGTACGAAATTTGGTAGTATACCATTTTAAAGTGAATTTGGATGAGGTTACCTTAAGCTTCCACAGATATGTCGATGATGTTAAATCAGATAAGCCAGTGATAGCAAAAACAATTACGGCATACTTACAGTTTTTTGCAAATGCAAGCCAATCTTTGGATGAACCCATGAAATGCATCAATTTCCGAAATTCGATCATTCGCCAAAAAACCATTACAGATATTATTCTGGCAGATGTAGACGCTAGACTAGCAACGCTTGTGCTTATAAAAAACACTATAGGAAAGGAAGATTCAATGTGCTCTGATACTATGGATTACTTGATCCTGGAGGGTAAAAAAATCAACTTCTCGGAAGAGCTCAGTAGAGCTGACACCGTCTTATTAATGTCACTCATATCATGTATCACTAACGATAGGTTTTTGTCATGGATACGTACTTACGCTGAGTTGAATGGAGAGTTGAAACATTTTTTTCGTCTAGCACAACTTGTGATAACCTCAAGAGAAGACTGGTCAAACCACGATATAATAAATCTTTTAACTTGGATTCATACCTATTTTAAAATAACATCTGATAAGTGTCAGTCATTATTGGTATCAAATATGATAGACGAGAGTGAATTATCGGTCATGCATTCGAACATTATAGCACTACTAGATAGTTTAACTCATCTAGGGAAATTTGAAATCTGTCAAAAGTACTTACGCTCTTACAATGGAATAGAGGACATCATCAAGTTGCTACGGACTGTTCATGAAAATACAAAGCGCAAGACTTTGAAAAATAGAGACGAGGGTAATCACAATAGTGATGAGAAATATTTTCCTGAGGTTAAAACATTACTCATAGAATTACTATCGTACATTGTGTATGAGTCTTTTGAATCACAGGAGAAGGTGAGGGAAGAACATGGGTTGGAATTGGTTCTATCTAATTGTGTAATAGATGAAAATGAACCATTTATAAAAGAAAGGGCTATAATGTGTATCAAGTTTTTGCTTGAAAACAATAACAAGAATCAGGAATTTGTGGCTAACTTAGAGGCAAAGAAAGCATATGACGAAGAAGCCTTGAAAGAGGTAGGCTATGAAACGGAAATAATAGATGGTCAAGTAAAGTTGAAAAAGGTAGAAAATACTTGATTGATTAGACATATACGCACAAATATATTTAATTACATGCGAGTTTTATTCATATTGTAGACAGTAGAGCAGAAATATTAAGCAACACATATGACTTCTTAATCTTTGGGCTCTTTTGCTAACTCATCAACAATAATGCTTTTAATTTTTTCCAATGAAGGCTCCTTTACTAAAATGAGCCTCTTTTGCTTTGAAGCTAATTTTTTTAATTCTTCTGGTAACACTTGATCTTCGAATGAATAACCATCAAACTCAGACAAGGAAAGGTTTACAACCTCAGCGAACTTTGCAGGATGCGCTGTAGATAAAGATATGTACTTTATATCTTTACCTGTAGATTTTTCAATATCTCTGTAAGTTGCCTTAACACCCACGGAAGTGTGGGGATCTAGCACATATTTATGAGGATTGTTCACGTAAATGGACTTGATGGTTTCAACAGTTTCTTCATTGGTAACCCTTTCAGATAAAAAGATTTTTCTAGCAGCTTCAAGGACGGAATCAGGAACAGAAAAAGAACCTTCAGTCTTTAATTTTTGCATCCAATCGTTCAAAATTTTACCGGATTCACTATTATTATTGTCCGCTAAATTTTGTCTGATAAGATACCACAAGAACCTCTCAAAATTGGAGGAAACCAAAATGTCCATAGCAGGTGAATATGTAGCCTTAACCTCTGCTGGTTTAGAGCTATCGGATGCTTTCTCATAACGACCGGTTTTGATGAATCTGTCCAAAATGTCATTTTCATTTGTTGCGATAATTAATTTATCCACAGGCAATCCCATTTCTTGAGCAAAATAACCCGCTAATATATCACCAAAATTACCAGAAGGAACAACAAATCTTATTTTGGAGTCATCACCGACCTTTTTCTGCAATTGAAAGAATGAGTAGAAATAGTATGTCATCTGAGCCAAAATACGAGCCCAATTGATCGAATTAACTGCACCAACATGGTGTTTCTTATTAAATTCAACATCTCCAAAAATCAGCTTGACGTAGTCTTGACAGTCATCAAAAGTTCCATCTACCGACAAAGTGTGAACGTTACTATCTTCAACAGTTGTCATTTGTTCTTCCTGAATTGGTGAAATTCTACCAGTTGGATACAAAATGAACACAGAAACATCACGCTTACCCCTCAATCCATAAATTGCGGCTGAACCAGTGTCTCCAGACGTAGCACCAACAACAGTTAATGTCTCTCTTTCTTCAGGCGTCTTTGCTCCTAGGTTGCGCTTTTGCAAAAAGTACTCGAAAAGGTTTCCAACAAACTGTAATGCAACATCTTTGAAGGCATAAGTTGGTCCATGGAATAATTCCAACAAATACAAACCATTCTTTTCATCAAGTGGTACAATTGGAGTTATTTCTTCTGCTCTAAACGTGCTGTATGATTTTTCAATTAATTTTTTCAAGTCATCGTAGGGTATTTCGTCAGCACTGACATAGTGCTTCATGATTTTGAGAGCGAGGTCTTGGAAACTTAAGTCCTTCCATTCTTTTAAAAAGCTCGAGTCAAGTTTTGGTATAACAGATGGAAGGAAAAGTCCTCCATCTTTTGCCAATCCCATCATCACAACATCTTCAAACGAATAAGATGTGTTATCAGTGGCACGTGTGGATCTATACCCTTGACTATGTACCATGTTGACAAGTATATTATGTTATCAGGAAGTTATAATAAGTTTACTTTTGATTTTTTAATAAAGTATCGAGTATATTAGATAAGTATGATTCATTGCATATTTTGTTCCGGTATCGCTGAAAAATTTTTATATACAATTCAGTACGATTTATAGAGTCAATAGCTAGGACTAATGTTCCGATTGAAAACTTATAGCAATAGCATTGGATTACTAAGATCACGGTGTATATTTTCTAGGGTACTTTATCGATCGTTGCATTATGATGACCGTTATGAGCATATAATCAGTGAAGGGTATGTCGGTATAGAAGAAGCACAACCATCAAGTGTCTGCGACAAAAATCAGCTTTTCAAAGGAAACAATGAAACACAAGTGGAGCAGTTACTCCATAGCTTCAAGACACCTATCGACATCTCTTTTGGATATGGATCAGGGGTTTTTCATCAACTGGGTTACAATATCAAGTCGACCCCACAAATAGATTTAATTCACGTAGTTAGTGACGCACAGCTGTTCCATGAGGGAAACTTACAGCAATATCCTGGGCATTATTCTGGAATAAAGTATTTTGGAGGCTCCCACGCAATAGAAAAGGTGCAGCGTTTGGGAGCAGGAGTGTATTTCAATCCATATGTTAAAATGAGTGATGAATCAGGGAATACGAGTTTAATAAAATATGGAATCATCGAGTTACGTGATGCATTGTTAGATTTGACTGAGTGGTCTTCCTTGTATATTGCTGGAAGACTTCAAAAGCCGGTCAAACTCATGAACAATTTCAAACCTCTTTTCACTTTCGTTAACCAGTACAACCTTAAGAATGCACTTGCAGTTGGCATACTATTAATGAAACAAAATAACTTTGACGAGTATGAACTTTATGAATCGATTACGAAAATATCTTACATGGGTGATCTCAGGATGATGATAGGGGGAGAGAACCCCAACAAAGCAAAGAACATTGTGTCAAAACAGTATAGCAATTTCAAACAATTATACGAACCACTCATCGAATATATGGTATCGCGAGGAGTACTACACGTTATTTATACAGAAAACGGTTCAGCAAAATTTAGCAGAACTTCTGACCCAAGAACTCTCGGTGATTTGTTGCGGAACTTACCTCTTCAATTTAGACGAAAACTATACAAACAGTACGAAAACAAGTTTGCCAGTGTTCTCCTCAAGGATCCAGCAGCCCAAAGCACGATCTCTGGCGTAAGACTAGGACCAGGCAAAGATCAAGCTACATATCCTTTCGCAGAATGCATAGCTAGCGATTCTCAGCTCAGGAAAAGCGTAGTCACAGCCATTAAACAGACTGTTGCGTATCCAGCATTAATACAAACTATCAAAGGTGTTTTCAGCGCCGGTTTGATGAAATCCATTCACTACGCATGGGAGAAGAATACAAAGTTCCGTAGCAGTTAAAATATTTGCATCATAACACTATATTTATGAGAAAGAATTGAATTCAGTTGTGATCAGAGAAATTGTAGAAATATATAATAAATATCACACCTAAGATGTGAACGACTTATCTAATGCATGTAAAATTCGAGTATCATCATTGTTATAATTATAGGAAGAGTATCTAGTTCCTCCAGAGGGGCATACTAAGGGAACTAGGGTACGGGGTAAGCATGATGCATTTGGTTGGAAACTGCCTTGATCACTGTAATTGGGATGTGGAGATGGTCTGTAGTAGTTTGGCTCTGAGCTTCTGCGCTGACTGTTTTCCGGCAAAGCCCAAGTGTAGTACATTCTAGTAGGAGGGGGAAGGGGAGTGAGTTTAGCGCTTGGAGGAGCGGAAGTGAAACTCTCACGCGTCGACCCTGGCAAACTGGAGTACCTGAAAGCACTCGAGTTCTCCTTGGCCACTTCGTCAGCTAAAAGATGCGAGCTGTTGTATATCGCGGGACTTATGTGCAACGAGCGCAAAAGCGGATCATTACTAGGAACTTGACAGGACAGGTTATCATCGGGATTTAGGTATGCGATCAAATGCAACTTTTCATTCTGCTTTGTTTTCAAGGAAAAGCTCTGCTTGATAAGTCCATTCTTCATGGGGGCTTTGTTGTCATCCAACTCAGTATACACGAGAAAAGGTCCTTGGACTTTAGAAGTAGACCAGCTCTTACCATCTGTCCACCTTTTCATGCCGCATTCGCTCTCGTTCCAGGCGAAAACCATATTGGGCCCTATCATTTGCCTTTCCCTCTCGTCAAGACGCTTGCTCACCTTGCGCAAAACCCCCAGTAGTATTCCTTCGAAGATGAGTAGGGTATCCTTGATAGACCAAACCTGGCCCTTGTATGTCTCCAAGCTGGTCCCATCCTTGCTGGAGAATTCGGGTATGATATGCATGGTGATTGTGAGGTCGATCTCCGTAATCTTGTCACCGGATAGAGGCAGGATGTTCAGATCATAAATCAAAACTCTGGTAAACTTTTTTTTCCAATTACCACTGCAGGGCCTAACGCCAATATTTATAACTCCTACCAGAACTTCACTGCATTCCATCTGGCATAGAAGCAGATGCGCCTCTTCTGATACAGACAGACTAATACAGCAACTTTAACTCAAAATATTGTTAGATGTCTCACTAACCGATTCTTAATTTGCATCGTCGTAAATATACTTCATTCGTCAACTTACTAGAAACGGGACACAAGCGGAAAATTTGAAGCTACTATAATACCCAAACCGTCAATCAGGAAACGCATCTGACGGAGTCTGATCTCTCCTTTGGTAAATATTTTCCTACCATCTCACACTGAAACTTTCACTTGTCAACCGAAATCCGCATCATCTTGCTGCTACGATAATGCTCAGTCATGAATGAAATAAACTCAAAACTGACACATTGTTTATAGACAAATAAAAATCACAGGTTCCGCTTCGCATGTTGGTGTCCCACATGTTCTTGCGTATCAACATGTTTGGCATTATTCTTGCCTGAATTCAACGTTTTTCCCCTAACCATGCCGTTCTCTTGAATACGTGCTTGCATCGCGAAGAATTTCACTTTCCATCTTAAGGTCAGTCAATACGCTGGATCTAGCCATCCTCGTCAGAAAGCTTTCTGAAACGTTATGTGTTATCTGAAATAAATTTTTTTATTGACTATTGATTATGCACAATTCATTTCACTTGACTAAAACGAAAATAAAAACTGGCATCCACATTCGTGCTCTACAAAAAAATTCTTTCTGCGATCCTTCACGGTCCTGCCTCTTCCACACTGCATATTTGGCTGACAATGCCGATCGAGCAATAAGGATGGGCGAGGGCGGCGTGTATTATTGTTGAATAAGGACCCTCTGGACAGCAACTAAACCACTATCGCGTAGTAGGAAAAAGTAATCGCGACACACGACACGCGACACGCGACATTTTATTCTTGACACAGAGAAAGAAGGGAAGCTGGAACCAAGTTCAGAAAGACAAAGGACGTGAGAGGAAAAGGAAAGAGCAGCAGTGAAACGTGGCGGAGGACACGGGAAATAGGATATTAAGATCGCGAAGAGCAAGAAGGGAACAAGGAGTAACAGTCAGGCCATACTGATGCCATCCAAAAATCACAAAGACCAAGCGTCGGAGAACGAGAGCAAGCAGCCCTCCAACTCTCGGGCGTCGCAGAAGGCCAGGAACGCGGCCGCTCAAGCGGCGCAGCAGGAGTTTTTGGCCAAGCATATCAACTCGAACGGGCCCCAGGACAAGCCCAAGGTGGACCCCCTCGATTTCGAGGCCTTGAGTGATGATGCGCTTGCGGCTTATAACAGGAAGTACGGTCTTGGCTACGGCGACCCGCTTTCTGTAAATGGCAACATATTGAACTCAGAAATAGGCAAGAAGACATACCTTTCGAGAAGCGGTGCCAACAAGAACAAGATCAGCAAGCCTGAGCTTGCCAGCCACTTGAAGAAGCACTTTTTGGCACTGCCCTGTCGTGAGAACGAGATCATTACGAGTTTCCTTTACAAAGTGAAGAACCAGGATAAGGAGTTCAAGTTATCATTTTGAGGATGCTGAACTGACCGGCCTTCTCGGGTTTAGAGGTGGACAACTGCGTATATGTTTGAAAAGGGTAAATGAGTTACGATTTTAGTGCAAGGTGCTCAGAAGGTGCTTTCATCGAGCACATGGTTCACCAGTGATACAACGTCTGGATCACACGGACCCACCTACCAGTCGAGGTACCTTTCTGGCCTTTGCCAGGATTTTTAGTTGCATAATATATGTTAATGTTAGATAGTTTGTAATTGAATATTGAAAACAGGTTGGGGGTGGTTTTTGTGTAACATATGAATGGTTGAGTGTCCCATGTCCGAATAAGGGCCGTGTGACTTATTAACTTTGTTAGAAGATTAATTTTTGAGCAAAACATGGACTCTTCGACGTTGGCATTTATTCTAATCCTTGTTGTTGGATTCATCTTCTTAAGATGGCTCATATCCCCGGTAGATCCTGCGTTGACTAATGATGAAACAGAAAACATCATCCGCAGATTGAACAGATCTCAAGATGATGTGCGAACTCGTAGAGTAAGACGACAGGTTACAGACGATATGATAGAGGTGGTTCGCACGATTGCTCCCCAGCTTACCACTGGACAAATCAGAATGGATTTGGAAAGAACCGGGTCTGTGGAGTTAACTATTGAAAGGTATATGGAGACGGGCAATTTGCCATTTCCTCCAGGAGAAGCCCGATCGCAACATGTTGATGATTCAGGGGACCACAACAAGGCTCCAGCCAAGTCAAGCTCAATCAACTTGATAGAGAAATATGGGTTGTCTTCTCAAATAGAGCAGGAAGAGAAAGATGGGTCTATTGATAATGCGTGGAGCGGTGACAAGGAAGAAAGATCTTCTCTTTTGAGCAAAAGACGCGCTGAGATGATTTTAGGGGCACGAAGAAGGCTTGCTGCCCAGTTACTGAATGAAAAAACTATTTGAAGTTTATTATACAAAACTATTTTACATTGCCTATGAATGCGTATGTTATGCGAACATTAGTTGTAGTGGACTGCAATCACCTCAAAATTCTAGTGAAATCTGTTGTGACCTTTGATAGAGAGACCCTAGGTTTCTATCGGATGTGAATCAAGGCTAGGGATGTTCTTGTTTTTGTCTATAGAAGGCTCGTCGCCATTTGCTTCAGCGGATATTCGTGCCGCCTCATCATCTCTGATGTATTTATTACCAAACACACCCTCTTCGAATCTAATACATGAACAGAAACCATCCGCAGAACTGATTATAATGCTGAGACCATCTGTGTCCCAACACAAATCTGTGATTGTAGAGTAATGTAAGTTAGAGACATGCCCTAATGGTTCCAAGTTTTGAGTATCATAGATTATTACGGAATCTTGTGTAGCGATTGCAAATACCATTTTGTACGGTAATTTGAAAACACATCTTTGTGAGGGGTCTGTCTGATAGAAAACAGGTGAGAATGCAAGGGCAATAGCAGGTTTTTTGAAACCTGGAATATGACACACAGGCCCTTTGTCCAAGCCTGACCTTATGTATATGTAAACCGTGTTGATGGAGTCTTCGTTATTGGTTGAATCATTTGCAGAAGACATGTTCTCAGGCCGTATTATACCCAGCGGAGTTATAAGAAGACTTCCATCGGGAGAAAAAGAGAGTCGTCGAAAAAAGGATTGAAGAGTTTCTGGATAATACAAAGACACATTTTTAGACTCTTTGACGGAGTCCAGACTAGCACGAGCCAGCTCTAAGGGGGCTTCAGACTCAAATTTGTTATCCCATGGCATGATTTTCTTCACAGGAATATCTGCTCTGGTGATTCTATGGCGAAGCATAGGTTGGATTTTCTGATCAGAATTAGTTGCAACTTGCAAGGAATGCACTAGAATTGATCGGTCTGCTGACTGCAGTACTATGTACTCATTCAAAGGATCCCAACAGACACCCTGAACGTAATGAGTATGTCCCGAAAGCTGACAGATCTGCTGACCAGACTCAATTTCGTATATCCTTATTATATTGTCCATTGAACCGGTCACTATGTACTTCGACTCGGGCGACCATGACAAGTCATATATCTCAGACATAGACGAGCGAACCACACGGTGCGGAACCCAGGATTCCTTGACATCATCTTCATCTTCCTCAACTCCGAATTCCTTGATAATCTTTTCTGATTTCGTCCACACAATGAGCATCCCATCGTCCCCTCCACTTGCAAGATACTTCCCCAGTCTATCGAAACGTACCGTATTAACCGCCTGCGTGTGTTTTCGAAGAGTACCTAGATACTCCACCGATGAATTTTCGTTGTCTGAATTGTACTTTATCTGCCACAATCTTACATTATTGTCACCACCTCCAGTTGCCAATCTTTCGGATCGTGAAAAATTATTGGATTTTTGAAAATCCACAGAATACACAGGTTGACTCTCATCATGCCAATGAACAGCAATAGTTGAAGCATACATGTCAGTACCTTCTATAAGCTTCTAGTATCAACCTCTATGGTAACAGTCGAACGCGTTGGTAGATGGTTTTTTTTATTGAAAAGAATGGATTTTGCGCGACCAAATTGAGGTTTACCCCCAGCTTATCAAGGATATATCGAGGAAGAAAGTCAGTGTATAATATAAACGGAAAATAGCTTTCAGCATCTTCTACAATTTAACAATTTAATTTAGAGACGAGTGAGTTAGTTGAATTCATATTAACATGTTGGATGAGCGGTTTCAATTCGACTCACATTCAATTGATTTTGAAAGGTTATCAGAAGATGACATTAGCACGATTGATGACTTTGAGATAGTAGATAACATATATAGAAATGAAGAGACCAGCGAGACCAAAAGCAAAATAGACGGGGAGGAGTTTTTCGAGCAAAATGCAGATGAGTATATGAAGTTTACCGATAACAATCCTACCACATATCATGCTGTGGAGTTCTTTAAGAGACGATTAATTTCATCCGGGTTCAAATATATCGACGAAAGAAGTATACTAAAGGGGGAGTTAAGAGATAAGGTTAGGGACGGAGGATTTTTTTTTACTGTTAGGTCCAACCTTTCTCTAGTTGCGTTTTCGGTTGGTGGGAAATGGAAGCCAGAATTTGGGGTTGGAGTGGTAGCCAGCCACGCTGATGCTCTTACAGCTAAACTTAAACCAGTTTCATGCAAGAAGGATATCGAAGGATATAGTCTTTTGGGAGTGGCGAACTACTCTGGGGCTTTGAGTCGCTGTTGGCTAGACCGAGACTTGGGTGTAGGTGGTACGGTTATATTGAAACGAGATGGAAAGATAATTAAAGAATTAGTGTCGTCGGGCGAACATCCAATTGCAAAAATACCAAGATTAGCAGAGCATTTTGGTGATATAGCGGATGGAGCGTACAACATAGAAAGTAAAATGGTTCCCATAATTGGATACGGGGAATCTGCTACTGCTTCTGAGCTTGAGATGAGAGCACCTCTTTATGGAAAACATCCGATTTCGTTGCTTAGGTATATCTCGAACCTTTCTCAATGTCTGATTGGAGAAATAATTGGCCTCGATCTTGAGCTTTTCGATACTCAAATCTCGTCCCGAGGAGGACTAGACCTGGAGTTCATTTTTGCTTCTCGAATGGATGATAGACTCTGTTCATTTGCTGGAATCGAAGCGTTGATTTTGCGTAGAAAGGTCACAGAAAAAGACATTAAGGAACACGACGGGTTTAACATAGCTGCGGTTTTCAATAATGAAGAAATTGGCTCAAATAGTCGAACTGGAGCCAGGAGCGACCTTTTACTGGCCACAATCGAAAAAGTTCTTGTTGCTAAAGAATACGGTTCCAGTGAGAGGCCTTTAGTTTACGCTAATTCTGCTATTTTATCGGTTGACGTGACTCATGCTTTCAATCCTAATTTCGCCAATGCATACTTACCAGACCACTACCCTTTGCCAAACACAGGTGTCTCGGTGAAAGTTGATGCGGACGCGTATGTGGCAACTGATGCATTGGGGGTTACACTTGTTGAGAGAATTGCATCTCAGAACGGGCTCAAATTACAGCGATTCCAAAGAAGGAATGGTGCATCGTCAGGAAGTACGATTGGCCCAATATTGGCCACTAACACAGGTGCAAGGGTTATTGACGTCGGTTTACCTATTTTGTCAATGCATAGCATCAGGGAGGCCAGTGGCTATAAAGAACCTGGATTGGGAATACAGTTTTTTGAAGCTTTTTTCAGAGATTGGCGTAAAGTTGAGGAGCTGATGACAGACGATTAACATAGAGGGGGCCAATACTTTTGTCACCTGTTTTTCCCTTACAAGACATCTATAGAGTTGTAATATTTTTATTCTGAATATAGTAAATAATACAGTACTTAATTATATGTACACTTGAGATGAATGTGTTGATGCTAAGGTTATTATGGTAATTTAAAGTTAAAGTATAATGAGGGACTTGAGAAACTATAACTCTGTCATGAAAGTGGAATTGAAATTCAATGTCCAAAAGAATGCAGCAAACAAAGGAACGAGTAAAACAAAACATTGCTGCTATCCACAATAATATGTAACATTATCAAAGGGCACCCAAAACAACAGAAGTCATTATGAACAAGCCCAACAACGAAGACACCTTCTTGTTGTCGGGACCAAAGGCAGGAGATCCATTTGAAGCCAGCTTAACGGAGCTCTTTGTCGACTGTTTGGATATATGGCTTGCCGAAGCGCCCAGGGAACCACCCGTAGACTTAGGCAGCGAGCCTTTGAGGTCTGTGCCGGATTTCAAAGTCAAGGTTTGCACCACAGAGCTGGCCTCGAAAGAGCCCTTGGCATCGCCGTCAGAGTCTGCTGATGCCGTAAGCAAACCACCGGAGCCCGAATCAGATTTTTCGGAGCCGGCCTCTTTGTTGGCCGACTTGATGTTCAATGTCTCCTCACCCTGCTGAATGTCAGACGTACCGCTTAACGCGATCCCCGACGCAGCAGCAAGGCTGGGGGTAGCAAAGGACGTAGTTCCTGCAGCTTTAAGACTCATTTTTGTGGAACCTTGTTGCGCTAAGTCTCGAAGAATGCCTGGAATCACCCACAAAAGCAAATCCAAAGCGTATCCACACCTGTTTCTTTACGTCACCCGAAACAACTTTTCTCTCCAAGTAATGCTATCTGCTAACCTGCTTCGTCTAAATCCCTTGTGTCTATACGAAGCTTACTCTGATGCCAGGTTAACCTTATTAAGAAAACACTCTCTGGTATTTTTATTTTTTTTTTTCTAATACAAAATCTCTTCCTTGCCAAAAAATCGTTAAGCAACACTGGGTATACTTTTTTGAACTTATCGACACTTTAGAAGATTAATGTCTCAACCACAACAGTAATGAACGTATATAGTGTCACAAGAAAAGAAAACTTCTAATCCTTCAAATTTTTTCGAAAATCGTCAGCGCCATGAGGAACAAGCCCTTATATAACAGTTCGCGTATTCCGCCAAACATCCGTTGGCATAACTCTATGCAAGGTACAGAATCGTATGACGTAATAAGATCTTGCGTACCTCACTAAAAAGGGCAGATAGCTACACAAAAAGTAACAAAACAGGTACACGACTTATATGAATCAATACAATTAAGCTTCTGGTTGGGCGTATGATGAACGGATGAAGAATTTGATACGGGAATGATGAGGGTGCGAGATGAAACAGCCACATGACTGGGAGGAAAATGCGAGGGAGGGAGAGAAGAGGATTTCTTTTCGCACGTAAAGCTGGCCCAGGGAGATCTTGAGTGAGGCGAGTCGCAGCGTTTCTCGTGGGGAAATGTAGGCATGTATTGCGAGCTATGACTGGTTCCTGGAAAAGACAAAGATACAGGGATCGGCGGGCGCTGGGCATTGTAATGTGACTCTGTACGAGGGTTTTTGATGTGAAATGCATTACGGCCACGGCCAGAGAAGGAGCGCATGTGTGGCGACGCAGGTGAGGTGAGTTGGGTCAAGGCCCGACAGGAAGGACGAGACGGCCGGACGTGGAGCGAGAGTGTGTGCGCCAAAAGGAAGCCAAAAACAAGCCAAAAACAAGCCAGTTGATTGGCACTTTTGTAGAGAGAATGCTAGAGCATTGTTCTGCGGACCGCGTACTATGCCGGACAACGGTATAGTATTGGGGCCCTAAACCTAGTCAGATGTGACTGCTTGATGGCAGACTTTGTGTACCTTAACAATGGTGCTTGTCTTCTTGATACTGGAACGATGCGACAGTAGCCTGTCCCAAGCGTCTGGTGTGGGAGCGTAGTATATTGTGTTTTGTAGCGGTGGTCATGTTGTTTATTGATGAGCGCGCTTGAGTGATTTATGTGCTTATTATTCTCGTGACACTTTTGCATCAAAACTGTTCAACTCGAAACCGATACCGTTTTAGAAAGTCATGACAAAAGAGAGAATTCGAAAGAAAGACGGTTAAAGCATTGTGCTCTGGTCATAGGTTCACCTTGTTCCAAAGTCTTTGTGCCCATTAGAGTGAAATACCAGTTGTTAAAATTATTAGAGGTGGGCTAGTCAGGTTGCATGCTTTGTTTGGGCTATTTATTGTACTCAAACAAACAACACCCTGCATAGAATACTTACGAGGTACACGATATAACAGAATGCTAGCAAAGTTATCTTTATTCCCCATTGAGGTGACGGTTGAAACCGAAACAGCTTCAGTGGTAAGACGATTAGGTAAGGCTACACGAGATTTTGGCGGCAACGGTCGGCTAACATGGTGAGGAAAGTGACGTGACTTGGCGGTTATCAGTTACCAGGGGCGGTTACGGCAAAAAGAAAAATGCGGTAAAATTGGCGCTAAAAGAGAGATTGTCGGCAAAATACTAGATATGGGGCTAACAAGGGAATAACCATCATGTATGATCACGTCTCTAGTCACTTTATAGGTTTCTTTAAACGAGCCAAAAAGCAAAGACGTTACAAAAACTGTAAAATATTACAAATCCAGACACCTTCGTTAGAGGGACAATATACATCACTTTTGAGCCGGCGAGGAAATCAGCATAGGGTGGATGGTGGAGGTCAGCCTCCGGCGAATTGAAAGCGCCGAGTCTCTTTTGGCAAGATGCGCTTTGGTGTTGCGATCGGGCCCGATCCCTATTGCCTTTTTCAACATCGTAGTGAAAACCAGCTTTTCGCAGCCAGTAACATTTTACCAACACTCAAACCATATAGAAACTAGAATAGAAACAATGCCATCAAATATTTATTTGTTTATAAACTAACAAACTAATATGAATAAGGGACACACTAGCTGTAAATAGAAGTGAAAATACAAGGAAAGCTTTTTTTTTAAAAACAAACAGAGTGAAGTTATCGACAAAAGCAAGATCCTTCTAGTATCACTCGAAAGTGCGCTGAGTACCAAACACAACCCACCAAAGCTGTAATACTAGTTTTTCTTGAACTGCCAGAATATACCAGCTTCATCAAATATTCTAGAAATGTAGTTCTGGATCAAGCATCCTGAAGCAAAGCCAGTGTTTCGGACGTATCAGGATTGACACCATTTAGAGATGACTTAGTTCTAGTTGATGAACTCGAGAATAGGCGGAAGACGAAATGGAATGTTCTCTTCACAATATTTTCCTTTTCTAACTCCCTAAGTTTATATTCGTAAATGATATCAAAAGAAGGTGGTTCAATTTCTTGAGGGGGTACAGAACTTTCCACAGGAGCGAATACCTCATTCATGGAAGTTGAAAGGGATGGGTTACTTGCAACAAGAGAATCCAAGTCAGGTTTTTGCATCACTGGATTACGAGCGATGGACGCAGCAGACTGTTGAAATACATTAGCTCCTGTTACGTCAGAACTAGACCCATAACCATTGACGGGGACGCTGCTCACAGAATTAGATCTTGAATTAGACCTTGAATTGGATCTAGAACTGGCCCCACTAGAATGGAAAGAAAAGATCGATGTCTTGTCATCAAAAACAGATCCCATATCCTCCAATGTCAATCCCTTTGTTTCAGGGAACAATAGATAAACAACTAGAAATGAAGCAATACAGGAACTAGCTGGAATTAAGTAAGTTTTCCACGCAATACGGTCAAGTAATATAGGAGTCATTTCCCCTACTAGGAAATTAAATAGCCAGTTGGTCGCGGTAGAAAGAGCAGCGCCCTTAGACCTCACAGTATTAGGCAACACCTCGTTCATCATCCACGGTATTGGGCCCCAGCTTGCACCAAAAGCAGCATTGAATATTATGACACAAGCAACAACAATATTAGGCGTATATATGTTATTCAAGAACAATGAGTAGGCAATAATTAAAAGTGGGATACCCATAATAACAGCGCCTGACAAGAGAAGAGGCTTTCTACCCCAAGAATCTACCAAATACCAAGGTGGAATCGTGCTCAAAACATACACCACAGAGTTGACACCAGTCATGAGAATAGCCTGTCTGCCTATCCAACCTGCCAGCTCAAATATCATTGGTGCATAGTAGGAAACAATATTTATTCCATTTAGCTGGGCAAACATTTGAGAAAAGCACGCAACAGAAACACGCTTACTATATCTGTGAAGCATATAACGATACGAACGTTCGCCTCCCTCGACTCTTTCAATCAATACATTTTCCTTTATGTTTCTAAACTCATTGATAGCCACTTCGTCTTCTACATCACCATCTGCATATAAGTCCGAAATCACGATCATGCCTTCAATATCATGATTGTGATCTAGGAGCCACCGGGGGGTTTCTACGATAATGAAAGATCCCAAATACAAAAAGAAGCCCACTAAGCTTTGAATGAATAAGGGCAGTCTCCATGAAAGGTTATTTTCAATGAACGAAAATCCGTAATCAACCCATATACTGAAAGAATACCCCACAATATTTCCCGAGAATTCTAAGCAAGCGTAGAATCCTCTATCGTCAGGAGGACTAATTTCTGACTGGTAGCAAGGAATAATTGTAGTTAGGAACCCAATAGCTATACCACTTATGAGTCTCCCGAATGCCAAATTGAAAATATTTACCGAAGTCGTTTGAATAAGACCTCCAATAACAAATATCAACGACCCATATCTTATCGTAAGGCGTCTTCCAAGCCTATCTCCAAACTTTCCTGCCTCGAATGACGATACCAAAGCTCCTATTTCAAGTATGGCTATCATCGTTCCTACGGCTGCAGGAGACGGTTCATTGTAGTAGGCTTTGAAATATTTATTGGTTAAGAGAGAAGACATTAGTCCTTGTTCGAATCCAAAAAGAAACACTCCTAGTGACACGAATATTGACGTGAAATTCAAAAGACTCCGTCCTACTAGGACACTCTCCTTCATTCGAATATTGTGGTGCCTATTTCTGTGAACTTCCATCACTAAAGGTTGTCTGATGTATGGGTGCGAATATTGATATGCTCAGCGTTTATAGTAATGGCTTTCCCTACGTAGGCATGCACTTTTCTTATTTAGCACACTCTACTCTATACATCTATAATACTGATTTATCTGTTATCTAAAAGGCACGTTGATATCTTGTTCCAAGAAGTTCTTATGACTACACACGACCTTTTGATCACTATGAGTGCTCTTCTACTTCCCCAGATCATTTGATACGTAGGCAAACTAGCAGACAACAAATATATGATTGATTCCTTATAGTAGTAAAATATTAATAGTTATATACTTTGATATAAATTAACATATGTTCAAAAACATCTCGAGTTTTTGTAACCAACATGCCTTAATCCAATGGTTCAATGAATATTGTTCAATCTCGTACTGTTCATGTGAACATCGATATCAAGTCTGTCTGCATCGTCCTCTATCTTTCTCAAACGGGAGTTTTGACCATCGACTTCCTTGCCTATAGTGTTGGCAGAGCCCTTCAATTTCTTTGCATAGAGTCCAATTTGGTCCAAGTTGTTGGCAATTTCCTTCTCCATCTCGTCATCCTCGGAGTCGTTCTCAAACTGGTATCTCTTTGCGGCGTCCAAACTACGCTCACCATGGTACTTTTGATAGGTGTCAGAGGATGTCGCATTACTAGTAAGTCCTTGCTTGATTCTCTGCTCACTTTCATACATTTCATGACGATTAGTGTCTCTGAGGTACTTTTCACGGGCTTTATTGGATTTTATTTTCTCTTCCTGTTGACGCAACCTTGACTTCTTGTTGAAAGGATTTCCGTATGCTGGAACGAAAATCGACCGATTGAGTCTCTGTAACTCTTTCACCTTCTCGTCAGCTATCTTAGTTTGTGTGTCAGCTAACAACAAGTTTTGTTCTGCATTGTACAATCTCTCTGACTGGGATCCAAGCATGCCCATAGTGTTAGTGGCAGAGGCATCTGACTCTTGTGCCATACGTAATGTGTTTCTCGTCGACGCCACGGACTCTTGTTTGACAAACCTGATATCTTGTTTAATTGCTTCAACGGCTTCATCTTCCAGGTCAACCTGTTGTTCAGGGGGTAAGTCGTCAAGTTCAACATTCAAGTCATCTTCTTCAGGCAAGTCATTAAGATCATCTTGGTTATCGTCGTTAACAGTGCGTCGTACTGGCTTACGAGACACAGTCATGTCGTTAGTGGGGATAGAATTCAAATCGAGCGATTCTTCATCTGCGTCTCTTGTACGGCGTGCATAACTTTGACTAGAAGGCGCCACAGATTCACGTTGACTTCTTGTGTCAAACAGTTTCCTCAGCTGAACCTTATCTCTAGTCGTTGTTCTGTTATATGGGTCGAACCCACCCAGTTTTGCAGAAGTGGGCATTTGTCTATTAGTCTCCCTATCGTATGGAGAACGACCCAGACTGCTAGCACCAGAACTGTAGTTACCACTATACGGACCAGCAGAACCATAGGGCAGCGAATTCTGCTCATTTTCTTCACCCTGAGGCTGCGCATATGGATTACTAGCACCATCCGTGTTACCATTAATGCTAGCGTAGGGATTTACTGGCTTGAAGCCGGGCTTAGCCTTCAGCCGTTCCTGCGCATATTCTCTGAAAGCTCCGAACTTCTCGCCCCTAGTCTTGTCTGACTTTGTGCTTATACCAACCCGATTCAAGTCTTCACGGAGCTCTTCCTCTGTCGGCTCTTTTCTTTTGAACATCTTCTTGATTCCCATCTTGTCTTTTAAACTTCTATTTGCTCCAAATTATACTATTCTCTCTAATATTATCCTGAGCCCTTCGAATGCGAAGATAGTAACGATATCTCCACAGCTATTGTATATATCCGAAGCTTTGCAACTTGTGACTGATGGACCTCGTGAATATACTATATAATATACTAGGTGACTAGCTTTAATGCGAGCCAACAAGACTGTACATAACGCAGGTGGGGGCTTAAAAAAGACAGAAAATAATGATCACAAAAACATATGCCTAATACCCAGAAGCACGTGATATATCACGTTATGATTTCTAATAGATTTGTAATCACGCGACAATTCGCACGTGAAACCAGCGACAGAACATCAGAAGGTTATGTGCTGCTGGAGAGAAGAAGGGACGGGAGAGCCAGCAGATGGGGAGGGAGCCATTAGCTAGGAAATGGAGCGATTAGCTAGGTAATTTATCTGTTTGAGCTATGATCGGTTTTCTAATGAACAAGTTGCTTTCCGACCGCTTTTGCAAGTGCTGCAACCTTCACTGTCGCATGACTCCAACAGCCAAAGTCCAGGGAGGAGCCGCGACATGTACCTTAAACTATATGACAGCATGGATAACTCGTTGAGTGTCCGCAGGAGCTAGAGAAGCCCATGCTGCAGGCTTTTTGGTGATTCGGAGTTGCACTAGAAAGTCCGGTCCCTATGCCGTATCGCAGATTCGTCCTAGCAAGAACATTGAAAAAAAAAATGAACGTAGATAATAGCAAGAACCATCTCATCGCAGGTATAGAGAGCACAAATCAACATGTCACAAGTGCTAACTGGAGTGGAAGTACACATAAATAAGAAACGAAAGCTTTTGCCCCCAAAATTATCACTAGTGAATGGGAGCCACAAGGATGCCAGCCAACATAAATCTATGCATAGTTACTCCACGAATCCACACAACCAGGACTATACAGCTCGAGAAGCGATGGATATTGATCTGACAAAGTCCAAAAAGATCGATGGGTACACACAAGAATCACACACATACTCTGCCACGCTTGCTACGGAGGAAATGGCAGTTGACAATTATGCTTGCCCATGTGGCCATTTACACGGTGAAGGAGAGCACGAAGACTTAACCGCAGTGGGAATCAGCAGTAATCCAATGAGGGGCCCAGAATAATAATATTCTTTTCATACTTATATCTACAAGTTCAAGCTAACTGACTGCTCTGACAGACATTAACGTAGCATTATTGGAACATTTTAACGAGCATACGCATGAAATCGTAAAGACGGCAGTTACCGACGGGTGACATATCATACAGCGAATTGATGAATGTTCCGATTCATACCCCTTATGCTACTCTTCGCAAAGGACCATATTATACGCCATATTTTTTTTGTTTTTGCTGTATATATACCAGTGATAATACCCACAGTTCTTTTGTATGGTCTAGTAATCACGAGACATCGCAAAAATGAAAATTATATTTACATGTTAGACCGCCAATTTTGCAATTTAGAAGGTCTATACTGGCTTGGCCCTAAATCAATGCTATCTTTGTAGTCAGTTAATGTGATATTGGAGAGAGTAGGTTGGAACCATAGCAGATATATTAACACTTTTTGAAGAAAAGATGCATAAATATGTAAGAGGCACTGTCGATCTGGAATATGGTTATCGGAAGAACCAATCTGAACTGGATAATTGATTATCAGTGTCATTAACACCACAGTGAATGCACTTATATGCCACAGCTGTTTGTATAATTGGTATGCTGTGGATTAGTATATTAGTCAGGGTGAGCAATATGAGTGTGGTATTGGAAATTTTTATACCTATCCTGTTGTGGAGAGTGATGTTGGGGATGTATCTCAAGATCAACTACATGAGGAGAGGGTATATATAGCTCTTTGATCTTGATATATCAACATATGATTTTGCCAGTTACCTTTGATAACCGAAGGCTTAATAGATAAAGAAAAAAGTACACAGTGAGTCATGAGCGAACTAGATCCCTTGGATTCCAAACAGGACAAGGGAAAGAATAAAATCAAGATTGGTACAATAGAGGTGGAGGAAAGACAAGATGAGCCATATATCGATATACTGGTGAATCTCAGCGAGGAGGAAAGAGAGCGAAGGAAGAACTCGACTTGGTTTAAGTTTCGGAGGTTTCTATGGGATGGAACTGGAAAGCACCCAAAAGAGAAGAAGTATCTTATGAAGTTGGACTTTTTTTTGCTTAGCTCCTCTATGCTTGGATACTTTATTAAAAATCTTGACCAGTCGAATGTCGCAACCGCCTATGTTAACGGTATGGATGAATATTATAATATGTCTAATAATCAGTACAATTATCTTGTCACCTTATGGACAGTGGGATATATCATTGGACAAATTCCTTCTAATCTTATTTTGCATAGAATATCAGCCAGATATTACTTAGGTGGGCTTGAAGTAACCTGGGCCATATTGACATTGCTCATGATTACTTGCAAATCCATCAAAGGAATGTATGCACTCAGATTTCTTGTGGGTTTAACCGAACTGGGATATTTTCCGGGTATAGAATATCTCGTGGGTAGTAATTATGCCCCAGAAGAACTTGCAAAACGCTCGACGTATTTTGCTGTTGCAAGTCAAATTGCTCTGTTGATATCAGGGCCCCTCCAGCAAGCTTTGTTGGAAAGATATAAACATTCAAAGATGCCTCCTTTCAAATGGATGTTCGTATACGACGCAGTTATTTCCATTCCCATCGGATTATATACTATGATAGCTGATCCAAATACCCCTTCGACCACTGATTCATGGTATTTTACTGAAGAGGATAGGCTTGTTGGCATAGAAAGAAGAAGATTATGTGGTGCCCAGTTGAATATCAGAGAGAAGTATACATGGAGAAAGATTAAGAGTTTTGTTAATACATGGCACATATATATTTTCCCATTAGTATTCTTGGCTTACAACAACAGTTGCGCAGCTACTTCTCAGCCAACGTTTACAACATGGATGAAAAAAGGTTTGGATTTGCCTTCTTCCAAGTATAATACTTTTCCTTCTATTCTCTCGGCATTGGGAATTGTATTCGCTCTTCTGATCGCTTACACGGGTGATTTCTTGGGAGGGAAAAAGAATTACATATTTGTGAGCCTCTTCTTTTGCTGCACTATTCTAGGATGTTCATTGTTGGCTCATTGGCACATTCCAGTAGGTTTGCACTGGTTTTGCTATTATTTGATAGGAGTTCCCACCAGTTGGGGTCAGCCACAGATATTCTCTTGGGTGAACAGATTACTCATGGGTGATGACATGAAACGTAATTTCGTTGTTGTTATCACTAACACATTAGCGTATGTAACTAATGCTTGGATCCCCATTTTTGTCTGGAACACTAATGATCAACCCGAGTATCACATTGGTTTTACTTATACTGCATGTCTTCTGTCATTTGGACTCATATTTACAGGTATCGCTCATTACTTGACTAGACGCGATGAGAAGCTCAAAGCAGCAAAGGAAGCGCAGAATGCCGATAACAGTGACGAGGACTATACCGTGGAGACAACCTTGTCACCCAAAATCAGTATAATTGATCTGAATAAAAAATGAGTATTCTGTAATTCATAATGGTATTTAGGTTCAAGAATGAAATATACATAATATTTTTCAGGTCTATATTGAAACGTAGCTGCACCTATAATCTTGTAAAATAAGGCAAGAGCTGAATCATAAGTTCTAACTAAAAAGCCCTTCCTAAGTCATCGCAAAGCGTAAATTTAATAATCCATCTTGAACGGTAAGGAATAAAACGTCGTATTTAAACAGTAATATTAATGAATTATTTAAAGCAGAAAAGGAAAAGGAACAAAAGTTGAAATATAAAGGCTTAATCCAAAGAAGCTATCTCCTTGACTGCCTCATCATAGTTTTCTTTATACTCGTCAACTTTACTTGCATTTTTCCCATTCTTACCACCACCTGGGATAACCATGACACATGATGTAGGTCTCTTGGTAGCACCGGCAGATCCCAAATCTTCCTTAGATGGTATGAATACATATGGTACAGAACAATCTTCACACAAAACAGGGATATGTGAAATAACATCAGCAGGTGAAATATCACCTGCAATTATAACCAAGCCCTTTTCGCCTTTCCTCAACGCCTTGACAACTTCTTTGACACCCCGTTTAACGTGCTTAGCTTTGGAAGCTCTCTTGACAGTTTTCAAAACTTTCTTGTTCAATTTCTTTGGTGCAAGAGGCTTAGCAAAGGGCAAAACTGCAGCCATGCGCTTGTCATAGTTATCCTCCTCTTCCTTAGCAACCTTTCCTTCCTTTTCTTTCTTGGCCATGGTTTCAAACTATTTCTATGCTGAACAAACTTCTATAAAGTGAAAATTTAAGTTGAAGAGAAAGAAAAAAAATGAGATGGAGCAAACAGAAGTTACACAAAACTATATCTCGAAGACCTACCTCGTCTCAGATAAATACCTTTAGACTAAGATTCGTAATAAAGTCAGGTTACAAGCAGCTAGTGGTATGATAGGCGGTGAAACAAAGAAACTGCCCAAGCTAAGTTATGGCAAGAAAAGAAAAAGAAACTTAAACTCTCAGGCCACGGGATACGGCGACAATTTCTTAATTCTCGACGATTTCAGGACTAAAACTGGGTCCAAAGGGCCGAATCATAACCAAGAATACACTCTTAAAGAAAGTAAAGTTATAAATGCCTTGAATAAGTTTGTGGCCAAATCCGATACCAAAAATTTATCTAAGCAAACTCAGCTTAGAATAGTTTTGAGTATTTCAGAAGCGGCCTTTTTCAGTCAAAACGACGAGCTGCTTCTAAAGCAGATACAAGAAAGCTTTGGAATTGGTGGACATGATTTTTCACCACTTGAGGTTGGTTCTGTTGATAGAATATTATATCTTTATGGAGAGGTCGGGCAAGTTGCAAGAGCAGCAGCGTTTGTTGCGTATGTTTTGAGAGTAAAGTTGAACAACTTTATTCCAAAGGAATCGTATACCTTAAAGTCCCCAAACTACCACATAAGCATAGTAATAAAGGGGCTGTCTGATGACAATCGCTTACATGAAGTTATACACCTGCAGGCAGATCATTATATGCTTCGTGATGTGGACACAACGTACCCATTTGGTTACAACAACTGTACTGATTTAATTTTAATAACCATAAAAGGTGATTTCAGTTCTATCTTTAACTTCACATTATTCTTATTAGACTACTCTATATCGTTTTTGAATTCTAACCCTATTGATGAGGATGAATTCAAGCCAGTTCCGATTATCTCAGCCCATGACAATGCTACTTTATACCATGTCCAGGAGGCAAATGAAGGCAAAATTTTGAAGAGCCTTAATGTCATTTTAGAAAACGTTTACCCACAGCCCCATGTAAAAACTATTTTCGATGGTGAGCATGATAGTGATATGCAAAGTTCACAGCAATAGTTATAATATTAATATACTATATAAAACAAGTCAATAAAAATGTATTTTATGTAAAAGCTATAGGAAATAAATGGGGAACCTAAATTTTAACAGCTTTTGGTTTTGTGTTTCTGGCAATAGAAGCAGTTCTGTCACCTAAAGACAAGGCTAAACCTTGTCCCTTCGATCTGATTCTAACATGTCCAATGATTGGCCCATCAGTTTGTTTCTCGATACATAAGTTAGCCAATGCATCTTCTCCGAAGGATGAACGGGAATATAAATTTGCAGATAAGAATTGACACTCTTCGCCAATTATGGCACCCGGTGTCAAACAATTCATGTTGGTTCCTGCCATTAATGCATCCAAAAACTCTTTCAAAGATTCCATTTCAGATTTGACAGTGATTTTATTTTCCCATTCGAATTCATTCCACATCTTACGGAATGCACTTTCCGTACATGTTGCAGGTTTGATGTAGTCCATGATGTCAATGTGAACATCATTCAAGATAACAATTGTGGATTCATCAGAATGTTGTCCATCGTATACTATATTACCGAATATTATTCCAGTATCAGCTGAAGTCACTTTAACAGTGGTTTGAAGTTTGTAAAATCCATGAGGTCCTATATTTGTAGTAGCTGGCTTATCAACAACCTTCAAATCACCTAATGTGGCAAACTCAACCGACAAATTACGTAAGGTATTAATAGTTTGATTTACCAACAAGATGTCCATTACAACATCGAACTGATGAACCTTGATATAAGCTTCAGCATATATAGGATCTGAGAATCCTGTCAACTGTACTATTTTGTTCAACCTCGACGACAAGTCTTCCTTCGATACAGAGCTTCCAGCGGCCAAGTCAACATCATCAACTTGTTTCTTCATAGCCACGTCATCTCTAGTAAATTGTCTAAAGCTAATAGAATCATCAACTTGTTCGGCATTATTATGAAAGTCTTTAGCTTCAGCCTCAATCTTACCTTTTTCAATGGTATTCAATTGAGACTTGAACGCATCTTTGGTATCATCCAAAAATGCGGTTTCGATCAACTTAGCGTCTTTGTCATTTGTTAAGAGTCTGACAGAGTTAAGAATTCTATCAGCAGAATCTTCATCTATTTTTTTAACGACAAAAGATGATTCACCAACACGCAAAATCGAAACCATGGTCAAAATGGCTTCCGCAGTCAAAGGATTTAAAAGATTAGCAGGGGCAGAATTACGGTGCAATCTGAAAATCAATTTCACTAAGGTAGAAGACAATACTGCACCCAAATAGAAATCACCTTCCAATATCAATTTACGTAAAGGTGGTTTATCCTGGCCCGAGTTGACGTCTTGTACCTCAACTGTTAATGCACTTTCAGTCGCGTAGGTTCCATCAGGCAAAATTGTAGGCTTCTTTTTCGTTTTTTCTCCTGATCCATTTGCTTCGCTTTCATGAGTATCTTCTTTGCCAGCCTCAGAAGCTTTCTTCTCACTTGCCAAAATAGGGACCTCTCCAATACTAGACCTTATGAATTTCCAAGCATCTTGAATCAATTTATCCTCTAAAGCATATTCTCCAACGATCCAAAAAGCACCACGGAAAACTTTTCCGCTTTTGATAAGACTTAAAGAGTTTATCAAAGTAGAAACAATAGATTCTCTCAAATCTGGATACTTCTCAACAACCTCTTTCACAAAGGTGATAACTTCATGAGCAGCAGTTGTAGTAAGATCACCAATCGATTCCAACAATAGATCAATAACATTAGCAGCAACTTCAACGAAGTCTATTGCCAATTTATGAATTGCATTAATCAAAACCTGTCTATATTCCGCATTATTATCCTCATTTGATGACGCTGTTCTTTGTAACTCTTTTTTGAACAACTTGACGACATCCTCAACATTCCTGCTTGTAATTAATTGAAGGGTAACATCAATTGCCTTTTTGCGGACATCTAAATCTTGAGTTGATAACACAGTCAATATGTCAAGAGATAAATCTTGCAAAATACCAGGATGAGCCTTATTGAGATCATTTATTCTCTCCAACGTGATAATTTTAATGTTGTTATCAGCTTCTTTAGTGGCTAACTCAATAAACTTACGTCCAGCAAGTACAATTAGATTTGAGTTTGAAGTGAGAATAGTCAAAGTTGTTGCTGCCTCATAAATAACAACATTGGAGCTTGAATTTTCAGTGATATCAGATATTAATTGAGTGTATTGAGACTTCAAATGAGGATTTTTAACAGCATCCTTTCTGATAAATTCAATAAATGCTAATTGAATGAGAGGATCCAATGTCTCAATCAAGGTAATGTTGTCTTGGATATACAGTAAGGCAGCGGTTCTGTTCAAATCACTCAAAGAGATAAACGCATTTCTCTTACATACAGAGTCTGATTCCTCAAGTAGAAATCTGTATATCAATTCATCAGCATCAGGACACAAATGTTCAGAGACCTTATGGATACGGAAGAGCGCAAAGATGGCATTCTTTCTAACGTAAGCGTGACGATGATCCAAACACAGACGAACATTTGAGACTAAAGTTTCAAGTAAATCTGGCTCCTTTAATTTGCATATGAACCTCAATATATTGCCTCTGACGTATTCATTTGGATGTTGTAAGTCGCGTTGAATGGCATTGCACACCAAGATCATTTCTTGTTTCATCTTACCATTGCTGTCCAACTTTGGGCAGATTTCCCAATAAAAGTACAATAGTTTTTTCAAGTCCTTATTTCTAGAAGGCATAACAAACCTTATTATATGCATCAAAAGATCGGGCATGGGGTCTCCATTAAGCATGGTTATCAAAATACGCTTCATAGCATTTATCTTAACATCATCCTTGCCTTTTTCCAACAAAGATCTGAATTCATTGACTGAGCTTTTAGTGGCCGCATTCGGCTCATAAATCAAAGTGTATCCAATATCAGCCATTGTCACCTATTCTTCAGTTAGTACGCTGTTTAGAATTAGAAAATCACCAAATCAACTCTTTCAGTAATGAAAGAAGAAAAAGTTGCCCTCATTTCGTGAAACTAAGACATCGAGTGAAAATCAACATCCACTCCTCAACTATAATTTGTGGTACATACTAGAAACGAATTGACTGAACCAGGTTTATCGTTGATTACTCGGAAATTTACAACGTTTAAAAACTTACGTGTTGAACTTGAGATCATTTTAGAAAATTAGCATTTACACGACATATACAAATTACTATGAATTCATTTCCAATACTCTAATCACTATCTGAATTGTCAGGATTCATAAGCACAAGCCTAGGTTTATCGTAATCATCATCATTAATGTTATTATTTACATTGTTGTTGTCAATGTTGTTTTTAAGCGAGTTGTTTCTTGTCATGGTATCAACTTCTGTGTCGTCATCATTCATAGAGTAGGCATAATTTGGATGCTGGTAATATCCATTCACATTGAGGTTTGTAATTGACAAGCTGCTCGAGGATGAGGAAGAAGCAATTGAATTCCTATGCTCACTCTGCACAGTCGAGACAGAATCCTTCTCTGTTTGGATACTCTGGGAATCCAGATCTTTAGCCGAGCTGATAGAATTAGTTAAAGATGGAGAACTGGAGAATGATGGAACAGATGACTTGAAATTAGTAATGTGATTCTTTCCCGAGGTGGCAGCAGTTCCTGCCCTGCCCAATGGCGAGTTCATACCCAAGACATTTTCGTTGTCGTCAACTTCTGCCGCAAGCAACCTCGGTTGAAGGTGGCCATGTTTTAACTCCACTCCACTTGTTTTCTTGTACTTTGCTTGGGAAATGCCTCCAGTTAGCCTCATATATCGCCCGTTTGAGCTTAAGTTAGAAGCTTGCCTATCTATGGGCGATATTCCGATAGGAAGTTTCCACTTGACCGGAGATGAATCATTAAAGGCTGTACCCGCGCTTCTACGGAGAGTGGAAACGTACGTAGAGGGCTCACCTTCTCCTGGTTTTAATGGTAAAGTTCTTTTCAAGGCTGCCAAATTAAAACTTTTAGTCGAGTTCATACTCCGTAAAGAACCAACAGAGTTGGATTTTATGTGCGAGATATCCGACCTTGTAGAAGAAAGCGACTTCATTTGTTTGGAAGGATCAGTATTGCTGAGAGGGACTTCTGTTGGTCCGGAAAATTGACTTGTGCTGGTTGATTGCAAGGGAAAAGAATTTTGCGAAGAACTTTTCATGATGCCAGTCGCTGCCATGTTCTTGAATGAATTGACACTATTATCCAGCAAATTAGAGCTTCTGAAAGCGTTCGCTGTTCTTGGTCTTAGAGGTGAGCCACTAGTTTCCAGATTTCTGTAATTTTTTTCGCTTTCATAATCTCCATCACTCTGGGAGTAGGATGATGTTATTGATGTATGAGACCTGTTGCTGACAGGAATATTGTTATTTTTCCTTTGCTCCAAGGAGGACTGGCTGATGATATTGGACAGCAGCGTAGATCGCAAATCCGGGAAATCGACAGGATATGGCACCTTCGGGCTCTCTGCACTAGAATGTGACAGACCTTTCGGGAAAGTAGAATCAGATGCATCGGTATAACAGTCTGAAATCCCTGAAACCCCAGAGTGGCCACTCTGGCCAGAACGAACCACCTGGAGACCCATGTCGGGTGCGAGATTATCTGCTCCAGAATCGTATTGGTGTACTTCATCCTTCTCATCAGCTGGATGCGCTTCATTTCCCATGTATTTTTCTAATTCATTTTCCAAAGTATCTATCACATCACTTAGGTCTCTTTCCACAGCCTTTAATGGATCATACTTAGTGGGTCTAATGCTATCGATGGGCGGTAGCCTATTGAGCTCCTTTTCAGTCTCCTTTTTCAGTTCATCTTCCATTTCTGGTGGCGGTTTCCTTTTGAGACGGCGCGACTCATTATGGACCTCTCCAGGATTATCCGCTCTCCGGGGTATGTCGACCACAATCTTCGCATTTTGGCGGCCTCCATCAGTTGTTTGGCGGCTTCCTGAGCTGCTTTGTGTCTTCCGAGGACTTCCATTCGGGTGACTATTCTCCAGTGGTAGCTGTACTGGACCATTCTGGACTTGTCCACCAAAGATTGAAGTGATTCTGTTGCTGAACATTCTAGATGATCTTTTGTCTCTTTCACTCGACATTTTAACCTAGTTGTTTCAGCATCCACTCTGAATTAAAAGAGACAGATCCAAACTGCTTAGTCTCTGTCGGTAAGTTTGATTCTTATGGCAACCCTACTACTTTAAAGCTGAGCTCTATACACTATTCATATGAATTCTCTTAAAGCCGTTTTTCTTCAAAAAACTTCGTGTATGACATTACATGAACGAGGAAGATGCGTTGAAGAATAGTCTCTACGCACGAAATTAATGAAAAATTTGTAGTTAACATTTGGTAAAAGAGAAATAAGAAGAGAAAAAAACCAAAAATGTCGACTACTAGTAAGTAATTAGGATAGAGGAGATGGATTAGCCATATCTGGTTGCCATGAGGAGAGAAAAAGCGTGGAAAAACAGCAAAATACTAACGTAGCAAGCCAAAGAAGATTACACAGTGGCTAACCCAGATGTCATTACCAAGTACAAGACAGCAGGTGATATCACCAACAGAGTGTTGAAGCAAGTCAGAGATCTTGTGAAGGACGGAAGCAAGATCTTCGACGTCACCCTGAAGGGAGATGAATTGCTTGAGGAAGAGCTTTCGAAAGTGTACAACTCTAAAAAGGCATCGAAGATAAGCAAGGGAATTGCCTTCCCTACTTGTGTGAATCCCAACAATATACCAGCCCATTTGTCACCAACGAGTGCAGACGACGAAGCGAACTTGGAGCTCAAGAAGGGAGATGTTATCAATGTCATGTTGGGAGTTCAAATCGACGGATTTCCCTCAATTGCTGCTGAGACATTTGTTGTCGGAGAGAGCAAAGAGGATCCCGTAACTGGACACAGGGCTGACTTGTTACATGCCGCATGGAAGGCATCTGAGGCTGCTATCAGAACTTTCCAGCCTAACAATAGAAACTGGGATGTCACGAACATTGTGGACAAGGTTGTCAAGTTTTACGATTGTACTGCGCTTGAAAGCATGCTTTCCCACAACCAAGAGAGAAATGTATTGTATGGACCCAAGGAGGTTATTTTGAACCCCACAAAGGAAAACAAGAACCAGATCGACACTTATAGGTTCGAGGAAAACGAAGTGTACGGCTTGGACGTCTTGGTTTCCACATCTGCTGATGGTAAGGTGAAGCCTGCCCAATACCAGACTTCGTTGTACAAGTTGACAGGAAGCAGTTACGCCTTGAAATTGAAATTGTCTCACCAAGCTTTGGGTGAACTCAAAGAAAAGAGTCACGGTCCATTCCCCGTCAACATAAACAAGTTACTGGACGTGCGTAAAGGTAGAAGTGGTTTGATCGAGTGTGTCAACCACCTGATTGTGTTGCCCTACGACGTCGTGACCGAGAAGGAGGGTGAATACGTTGCGCAATTTTTCACCACCTTCGCCATAACTAAGAACGGTATTATCAAGTTCACATCCCCATCCTTCGATGCTGATCTTTACAAGACTGAGAAGACTTTGGATGACGAAGAGATTAACCAGTTGATCTCCCAGCCTTTGAAGATATCTGCTAAGAAGAAGAAGAACAAGAAGGCTGCCGAGTCCTCCAGCGCATAGATGTTCCAAATTACAGACATGGATATCTAGAAGATCTAGGGTCTTATGAATTACATATTCAAGCAAGGAGACCAAATAATGGACACCCTTATTCAACACTTGCTGCAGTATTGGTTTTACCATAATTCTGTCTAGCTTACTCATCTGCTCTCTGCTACTTTTTATTGTAGTACAACTTTGGTACCAAGATGTCACCAACAGGTATATATACATATATGTAGTTTTTTTATAGTCAAGGAGTCATTCTTGAGGTTAGAGTTTTTGAATAAATCTGGACATGGGTGTTTGCATTTGTCCCTAGCGCGATCGACGAGAAGATATAGTATTCTAGTTTTTTCAAGAGCATTAGTGAAAAGATAGCTTAAGAAGGTTCAATATAGAGGTTAGACATGCCTAAGGTTCCTATAGAGCATTATTTCCAGCCGTCAAATACTCTGGTAGCGAAAGATGATAGCGGAGAAGGTATAGAGAAGAAAAAAGTGGGTAGGAAAAGAGGCCGTAAGAAGAAAGTGACACTGGAAGGACCGAAAAACACAACATCGAAAAGAAGTGGACTGGGATCCAACGAAGGCAATAGCAAAGGTAGGAAAGATGATGCATCGAGTAATACTGAATTTGATGGTTCAGCCGAGGAAGAAAGCGGAGCAAAGAATGGAAATTCACAGGGTGCTAGAGGTAAACGCCATTCTCCACGGTTAATCGAAGAAAAGCATAATCCAGAGACGGGGCTCGGTTTGCAAAGCAGCCCAGTACTATGGGAAAGAAAGATTAGCGAGAATGGCGAAGATGGAGGCATTTTGGCTGGCTGTATTATTCAAAAGGGCGGTCGAAAAGTATTTATAGAGCCCCAATTAGCGGAACCTGAGCCTGGATATACCGGCTTGCCCTTAGAAGCATTTCCAAATACCAAAATAAAGAAAGAGTCCTTGTGGCCCTCCAAAGGACAAGGGAGACGGGGCCCAAAAAATGGCATAGCGAAGGCCGATATCGACGATACTGCCATTTCAACACAAAAATCTGAATCCTTAATAGATAAAAACTCAGTCGAAGTAGAATATCGCCATACTTTGAAGACTGATTATTATGATAATTTAAAATCAGAAAGTGACATAAGGGAGCCTGTTAGGGCTGGTCAGAAAAAAGAGGGCATAAAACAGCGGATAGAAAAGGCCCCCCCTGGAGCTTTAGCGAAACTGAACTTGACGAAAACTCCTCGCCAAACCAAGCATAAATCTGGAGATTTGTCGAATTCTGTTCGTAGCTCGAAAAGGATAAAGGTTATATCACCAAAGAAAGCATCATCTACCAATCTAGCTCCTGCGTCTGGACCTGGCACGGTTTTCAATGACGATAGAGATGAAGGTCCTACAAAAGATAATGACGACTTCTGCTCTACCTGCGGAGGTCCTGGTATATTTATATGTTGTGATACGTGTACTAAGTCATTCCATTTTACATGTTGTGAACCTCCATTGGAAGAATGTCCGGAGGATAGCTGGAATTGTAGAGAATGCATCTACAAGCTTAATCCCGAGTCAAGACAGTCATGGAATGATATAGGAGTGTTTGGACAATTAATCAATCAAACAAGTTCAAGAAATCCAATTGAGTTTCAGCTTCCCAAAGGATTGAGAGAGAACACCTTCGTGGGAGTCACAACAGGTGATCATGGTATTTATAAGGATACGAACGAAAAGGAAGAGATGACACCAAGTAAATTGAATGGATCACAAGTACCAGGGTATAACACGAATAAAGACTTGGAAATTGATAAGCTTTACGACAAAGATGGCAATCCCTATTTGTGTCACAAATGTGGTTTGTCTGGCTTGAAGAACAGAACTTTGACTCATTGTGATTATTGCCCTCTTGTATGGCACATTGACTGTCTAGATTATCCGTTATGCATTCCGAAAACTTTAGGGAGTAAGTGGAGATGTCCGAACCATTTCGAAGAACTTATTCCAGAGGGATTATACTCTAATAGAAAATTGAAGGATGCACGGGTAATTGATAGCTCTCTTCATTCTCAGTTTTTAAAATTGGCATCTATGAGAAACATAATAATAAAGTATGACAATCAACCTTACATAAATCCTGACAGTACAAATCCAGCCACTTTGCAAGCATATATTCAGTATGAATCTGATGATTTCTCAAGACCAGATATACACTTCAAGCGACAAGAATCTCCTTCATATGTTCAGAGTATCACTTTATCGAAATCTAATAGTAACGCAGACACACATCCTGATTTTAAGATTCCCGAGTTTTTCCAAAATGTGTCTACCAAATTAGGAACTTCAGCCAAAGCATCACAAAATCTATCAAAAATAATCTCACTAACTGATTCTAATGAGGAAAAGAATCCTCTGGCATTTGTCTATCGTATTCCCGAGAGACTGATTATGTTAGATTTCATTTCTAAAGTGAGCGATCAAAAAGCGACAGAAAATAAAAGACTTATATCTGTAACAAAGAAGGAAGTTATTGGAGAGTTAGAGGACTACGAGGCTCGTGAAAGAGTTGAAAATAATGATACAGAAAGAGAGTTGGTAGAAACTTTGAATCAAGTTAAGCAGGGTGACATTTGGCATTCAAATACGCAAACACCAAAATTAGATTTTGATGAGTTAGTGAAAGCTGCACTTCAGGACAACGAAATTAATAATTATAAGAGATCTTCTCAATTGAATGAAGGTGAGATAGACGATTTACTTAAGGTTAAGCAGTTGATGGAGCTAAAGGGTAGAGATAAGCTATTACAATTTCTAGAGCATTAAACAAGGTACGTGACCATCGTTCTATCTCGCTTACTATCAGTGCAGATTAGTACTTTAATGACGTTTGAACTATCTCGATATATATATATATATATATTCTATATACAAGTTATCTATTATTGAATATTGGATTCTTTACTCTTTGAAGATTAATGTTGGTACTGAGATGGTATAGGAACCGACTCTATTTGATCATTGGGAACTTGGGATGCCTCGGTTGCCTTGATAACCTTCTGGAAAATACCATCGACGGTCTCGTTGGAACAATCGATTTCGTTCTTGTTACCAGTGCTGTCGTGTACCACTATTTTCGTAGGACATTTTGCCAAATCTTCCTTTGTTTCTGTCACAATTCTCTTGAAAACAAAATCGACATCTTCATTATGGAATTTGAGAGTGGGAAGTCTTTGTCTCCAGAACTTTCTCAATCCGATCGCTGATCCTAAAACACTGTTCTTGATGAGGTAAACTTCAAATTTAGTGTATTTTGGGTTAAATTTGTATGCTGTTTCAGGGCTCCCGGAAATCATATTAAGTCTGGTAATCTGCTTTAGTATCCTAGATTTGGGCAAGTTTTTGAACATAGCAGCAGCACCGGTCGTTTTGCGGGACATTTTGTTTGTCGATCTATGAGTATATCTAGCTTTTTCAACTGAGGGAATATATTCTGATTTTTTTCAGAGCTGGATATATACAATCGTGAATATGACACGACCTACCAAATATGAATCATTATCATTTTGCATTTAGTTGATAAATAGAAATTAGTCTGAAGATGAACCTTGTTGCTGTTCGTCACCTAAGTGAAAAGGCTGCTAGATTTGTGCCCAAGAGTGGGGTTTATCCAAAAGGGTTTTCTGTTGGAGGAATTCATTGTGGTGTGAAGAAAGATGGAAAGTCACTTGATTTGGCACTTTTGAAAAATGACTATGACCAGCCAGCAGTAGCTTCTGCTGTCTTCACGAAAAACAAATTCAAGGCCGCACCAGTTCAGGTGTCGTATAGTATTCTAGAGGAGAAAAAGGGAGAGAATATCAACTCATTGGTGATAAATAGTGGAAATGCCAATGCAGTCACTGGCCTTCAAGGAATAAATGACGCATGGAGCATGGTCGACCTGACCGATTCTGCTTTGAACAATGATCCCAAGTCGACATTAGTCATGTCGACAGGGGTGATTGGAAATAGACTTCCAATACTGAAGATCTTGAATAGTATACCCAAGCTTGCAGGTGACCTTGGTAACACACATGAACATTGGATTAAATGCGCTCAAGCCATTTGTACTACAGATACTTTCCCTAAGCTAGTTTCCAAAGAGTTTGCAATTGGAGGCAAGACGTATAGGTTGGCTGGTCTTGCTAAAGGTGCAGGTATGATTTGCCCAAATATGGCTACTTTATTAGGGTTTTTCGTGACTGACGCACCTGTATCATCTTCAGCATTAAAGCAAGTATTATCATACGTCACGGATCGTTCGTTTAATTCTATATCCGTCGATGGTGATATGTCTACCAATGATACAGTCGTTGCAATTGCAAATGGCGCCGCTGGAGGAGAACTTATCGAGAATACGAAAGAGAAACAAGCTGATTTCTTGAAATTTCAGAAGGAGGTTACGTTGTTTGCTCAACAGTTGGCCCAGCTTGTAGTCAGGGACGGCGAAGGTGCTACTAAATTCATCACTTTGAAAGTAAAAAACGCACTTACGTACGAAGACGCACATAAGGTGGCTTCCAGCGTCGCTAATTCGGCTTTATTCAAGACAGCAATGTACGGTAAAGATGCTAACTGGGGCCGTATTTTGTGTGCCATTGGGTACTCAGATATAAGTTCTGAAGATTCTATAGTACCATCCAAGACTTCTGTTTCCTTTATTCCTGCTGATGGTTCTTCCAAGTTGAAATTATTAGTTGATGGAGAACCCGAAGAGGTGGATGAAGAGCGTGCATCTGAAATTTTGACTTCAGAGGATTTAATTATTGAAATAGACTTAGGCACCAGTGGCAGTGATGAATGCTCCTTCTGGACTTGTGACTTCTCGCATGAATATGTCACTATCAATGGCGATTATAGATCTTAGATATAGATTTCATATAATTTTAACATACTCTTGTTTCGCGTCTTAAGAAATATCAAGCTTATATTGATTTATATAGCTCGAACTAATCATTATTAATAAAAATCGTCAACCTCTGGTGTCCGTGCAGAGGTATTACATTTGGAAATGGCGCCTAATAGAAACTCACCAATCTCGTCAATTCAAGTTCTACCTGATGTTGATGTTAGAGGTAAAAGAACTATCTATAAAGAGATCTTTTGCTTTGGGCTCGTTTTGAGCGTTATGATGACAGGTCCTAGTCGTTTATACGTAACAGATTTTACAAGGAATCCCTTGATTGTGAATGAATATACTAAAAGCGTTTTGATTGATGAAGTTGAAGTATCGCTGGATCAGATTCTCCAGATCGATATGTACGAAGAAAAACTAAATGAATTATTAATGAATTATAAAAATGTTTTCAATGAAGACCTAATCGGAGGATCCCAGGGATCAATTGTTAGGATATGTGAAAAATTTTGTCTATTGAAAGCTAGCGTGGTTTTAAAAAAGTATAATAATGTTTTGGAAGCTCGTGCTAAAAAAGTCAGACTAGTGAATAAAGATGATATGACATTCCCTGAACTACAGAACTTGATTTATCGAATGAGCGAGCTTCCAAAAGAATTCATCAAGGACGTGAAACCAAAAATTTTGACAATTTTGCCGAAATCATCCTTTGCGGAGAAAATAAAGGACATTACATCTCTGGAAGCTTCAAGACCGGTCCATCAACTGAGTATATATAGCACAAACTCCCCAGCTGAGATTTCCAGAGAAGATACTGCATCACAAGGCATGGCTACTGAGGTTAAGAATGAAGATGACGTATTGCTCCCAGATACTTTGTTTCCCGAAGACTATACTAACTCTTCTGGAACAGATTCACAGGCTCGAAACGAAAGCGATTTAGATATTTATCAGCTGATACCAACTAATAACGGCATATATCCTTTTAGAGTACTCAATAGCCTTTTGAATAGCGAAGATAACGTTATATATCCTACAAGAGGAAGGATAGTAGTCATTAATCCCACTGATTTAACTCAAATATTTGTGAAACCCTATGAATTAGATTCCAACACAGAAACAATACTTGGAGATCCTTGCTCTCGTAGTATTGAAATACTTATGTGCGATGATCCGTCAGATCAAGACATGAGACCAGAAAATACTATTGTTCTTCATGTAAACCCTAAAGAGACTATGCAATTATTTGGCTTTAAACGCATCGAAGAAGCTTACATTGGAAAACTGTACATCGAGACGAGGAAACTCAATAAAAATCCGTTTGATATTGAAGTAGTGAAACATGCTATTACTTTACAAACAGGTGTGAAATTTCTCGTTTGGAAAGCGAAAAGCTTGAGGTATGAACACATTTTTGAATAATATCAGTAATGTTATTTGATTTTATCTGGATAACCAACGTATAAACAATATAAGGCAGCACCTTAAACCAAAACTAAATTGCTGGCGTTTGTTGCAAATTTGGAGTGGCAGTATTTGTAAATAGTGTAGTTCTATTCAGAACTGAATCTATCATTGAAGCAATTTCGGAGTTATTTCTTGAAAAGGAGGCAATAGAGTTAGCCTTGCTTGCAGCAGTTCTTATAACTTTCACTGTTGATTTGAATGTTTCCATACTTTTATCGATCCCAGAATAATACCTGATCATCTCAACTACGGGCCATGGGAATGCTCTGAACACTGGTAAAATGTTTCCATAAAACGGCAAGTTTATCTCTCCTCGACGTCCTAACTCTATGGCAGAATATACATTTTTTGCAACATAAACTGGGTCTAACTCAGGTGCCAAAAGACTAGAAGGAGTTTGAACCCCACTAAACAATAATGTTTTCAATTGTCCTGGACATATCAATAATGTCTTCACACCATTTGGGTTCATAGAGGGAGGCCCCAATTCGTAAGTTAGGGACTCATGCAACGCTATGAGTCCTGACTTAGAAGCACCATAAGCACTTAGCCTTGCCGGAGACATATAGCCCAAGACAGAGGCTATTGTAACAATATACCCTCTTTGCATACGTAACATATCAGGAAGAAACGTTTTAATTGTGTAAAAACTCGCCATTAAGTTAACCTGTATAGTCTTCTCAATCTCGTCATAATTCATATCAAGTAATGTTTTGCCAGTAGCTATTCCTGCATTATTGATCAAAATCGTTACTCTTCCAACCTCTCTCTTGATACGCTGTTGAAGCAAGGAAACTTGCTTCCTATCACTCACGTCACACTTATAATACTTCACTCCCTCAAGATGCTGAGAATCATCTGGCATAACCACATCAAGTACCACTACACAACCATGATTGGCAGCGAAAATCATGGCAATCTCTCTACCTAGACCACTACTTCCACCCGTAATTAGTACAATATCCCTCTGAGGTTCGAAAAAATTTCCGACTATCATATTAGATAGATTTCTTATTTTCTTGTTCAAGCTGTAGAACGCATTGGTTATATGAAATAGTCCCATTTGCTTTGAAGATACTGCTCTAAATTACTTTCTAATGGTACAATTAGGTGCAAAAAAAACAGGCTTGTGGATCAAGGAAACCGCCTAGACACGACTTTTCTTATCACGATGAAATTGTAAGTATCAACTTATTCATATATTTATATAGAATGGAAAAGACGAAAGATGCACCTCCACAAATTCTCCGAGTGAAGAGAAGAAGGTTTTCGGACCCGCTTCAGGCGTTGGTTTTAGATCATAAGAGATTTGCGAAGAAACTAAAAAGCGAGAATCAGAAAGCCAACAACAATCTTTATTTTAGACTCACTAGATCGGGCGAGAAAATTACCCAGGATGAATCTATAATTCAGTCTGTTTTGTCTGAAGCCATCAATGAAGACAAAGCTGACGCAGGAAGGAGCTTTGTTTTGCAGCGCAACCAAAAGGAAGAAGACACTGTCATTCCCAACGAACTTTCTGATATGGTCAGCTCTTTCTTAAGCATAAGTGGAGGAGACAAAGCACACGACGAGAATAAAGAAAGGCCTTCTGGCAGTTCAGACTATGTATATGATGTTTACCAGTTGACCGACGCTGAGCCATTTACAACGCAAGATATGGAAACATCCAAAATTGGATATATAAGGTTTTTTGACGATAAGGATACTTTATTACAGTCGGACGACGATAATGAGGCGTCTAAAAACCAGGATCTTGACGACGAGGACTCTAATGCTGAAAGCTTTTACCAAAACGACTACCCCAGTGACGAGGATGCTGGGGGTCTGGAAGATGGTGATGTATACAATCATCAGTTTGATGAATATGATGAATATCCGGGTCAATACCAAGACAATGAAGCCAATTCGGACTTTGAAAACCTCTATGAGGAAATATACGGAGATGATGAAGGCGATAGAGCGATTGATTTTTTATCGGATGCACAGTCAGATGATTATTCGTCTGATAATCAGTTTGAAAGAAATCAATTTTTCGAAGGCGATGAAGATGATGAATTAGCCCTCCACAGAGATACAATCTTTGGAAGATTACAAAGAATGATCGATGAGAGGAGTTAATGTATTTGTCGATATACATGCTATGCAAAAAAATATTTACTGTTGTATACTTGATTCAAATCAAGATTTCCTCGCGAAGGAGCCTTGAGGATTTGAATAGGTACTAATACTGGAACCATATCTTCACTTGTATATGCCTCGTGAAGGTTCAAGCCTATGCTAGAAGAGTAAGTCTTGAAAATCTTAGATCTTGGTCTATGGGGAAAGTAAAGAGTAGGCTTATTCTTCTCGATCATTTTCATGGGACTTTCAACGGTCTTATTTTGTGTCTGAAGCTCGAGTTCAGCATAAAGCACTTCGTTATAATCGCTTTTGTTGTGACGTGGTTTTCTTTTCAATATAGCAGATCTTAGATCAGTTATCATTTTTATCAAGTCAGGATTATCCGATTTCTTCAAATAGACCAACTGAAAACAGCCAGCAGTGTTCAAAGTCATATCCACATTTGTAAACTCAACCAAATCTGTAGAATAGAGTTTTACGAACTCATCTCTTATAATATAAGACAACTTATCGACGTCGCTAGGGTGTGTCCAGAATGAATCATGTACTGATGAGAATGATATCCCTTTTTTATTGGATTCAATACATGTCAATAACATATGTGTAGCATCAATCGAATGTACAAAATTTGGGGCTATACCATTAAGTTGCTTTCGTAAGTTAATTTTATTATGCTTTGATGGGATTTTTATTGAAATATTTTGTAAAGGCGTTTCAACTCTTTTGATGGCTTTGTCTCGATATAACTGTACAACCGGAAACCCAGTAGGTGTAGTCCATATCATTGGCTTATAATATTTTGGATCAAAAAAATCAAACTTTCGAATGTTGTCGGCATTCTTAAGATCTTTCACTTGTTGTAAATCGTAAGACGTGACAATTCTATAACAATTTTCCAGCAACCAATCCTGAATTTTTTTAGCACCCGAGAAGAGTTTAGAAATGGAATTTAGCACAATTCCAGCCAAATAGTTAGCAATCTGTAGCCTATGGAGTTTCAATTTGAGCAAATCTTCTTTTATTAAAGGAATTCTTTGATTATCTTTCAACAGTATTTCGAAATCTTTTATTATCTCTTTGAATCGTTCATTAATCTGATCGGTAGCGCCATGTTTGGTTACTCCATATACATGAGTCATAACTGTTTGTTTGATTAGTTTTCGTGTGAGCAATTTTTTTAATAGCTTGCCGTATTCTTCACCTATTAATGCACGATGGTTTATCTCTTTCAAAACTAATTCCAACACTTGTGAGTAAACATCATTATACTGCAGACATTGTGAGTCAGATGGAATCACATTCACAGACTTAGCTGCTTCATTATCTGCTCCCAATGCAGCATAATGTTGTAAGCCATTGCAAGATCCATCTTGATGAATTGGTATCCTACAGAGGTAACTTTCAATGCTTCCACCTTGCTTGACATGAGATAAGACTTTAACTACTTCATTACACAACGATAGAGCTTGCCATGGTTTATCTGCCTTTTTCCACCACATACAACCTGTCAAAGGGTTATTCGCAGAATCAATAATCAAGTCAATAGAATCATCAATAAATTTAATTCTATTTTCTTTAGATAATTTGTCTTTTCCGTAGAGTCCTGCCAATTGATACTTGAGCCATTCGAACCCCTTTGGACCCAAAGGCTTGGGATCCCAAAACATAAGAAGTGAGCGCACAAGATCACTTTGATAGTGCGACAAGAAAGATACCATAGGATAAACTCTTCCTCTAAAATCCATGTTGTGCGGTATAAACATAACATCTCCATTTTTCCCAAAAGCATTGGCCACTCTTAAGAGAATTTCGAACTCCATTCGTTGGCATTTTAAAGAATGATAATCCTCTAAAATTTGTTTCTTTTCTAGTCTATGTTTGTAAATGGCTCCCAAATACTCATTCTTAGAAGCAAATTTCTCAATGTCTGGAAATTGAGAATGAGGGAATTCAAGCCGTATCAGATCCACGGATGGAGGGATCTTCAAAAAGCCTTCTTTAAAGGCAGCTACTTGATTAATCACATCCAAAATTTCTTGATTGATTGTCCAGGATGTGGAGCCCAAAAGATTAAGACATGTGTAGGCCGGCTGAAGAATTCCCCTTTTGTCTGCTTCTTTTAAATACAATAACGTATCTGACTGCTCTTCAGAATTTACCAATGGCTTTAAGCTATTTAAATAGCCCCCATCTACTGGGGATATCCATGCTTTTGGGGAACAAAGCATCGGGAGGAAAATACTCCTATTCAGATACAAAGATGAATAAACTTTGAACTGTTCAGCCAAGTATGGATGTATTTTGATTGCACCGGACCTTTTGAATCTGGACCTTCCATTTTGGATTGAAATATCACTCAAAAATGCAGGATAACCATGATCACTTTCTTTAAAAAAGTACTCCAGAGAATCTGTGAGCTCACATAAGAAACCGAGGTCATTACAATGTTCAAAGTCCTGTCTTTTGACTTTGAAGTAACTCGACCTAATTACCAATGATACAATCGCCCCGAAAAAAGAGACAGAATCTTCCTCCTGCAAAAAGTCACTTAAAATACTACCGATGCCCCTATTGTGTCTTTTCCGAACAAGAAACTTATACTGAAATGTTAACTCCCTGATGATGTCAATAATTTTCACACTGTTGTTATCTGACTTTAGTAACTTTGCAAATATCAGACTAATTACCATGTTTGTTAGTTCCGAAACTGGTATTAAATTTAAATAGCTTCTATATTTGATAAGACAAACTTCTTCCGGTGATAACTTCCCCTTTCTTTCTATTCCTTGTGAAGCTGAAGCTAGAGATTTCGATACCCTCTCATACCAGTTGTGCAACATATCAGCGTGCTGAAATTGAAATTTGTATAAGTTTTTCATATCATTGCTATTTTTTGAAAAGTCTTCGATCAAGTTCAAACAGTTACTCTCGATATCAACCTGTTTGGTTTCATTAAAACTCAAATATTCTTCCATAAAGATCTGTTTTCTTTCCGAGGACAACGAATCATATATATAATATAACGGTTTATTACCTTCAGCATCATATTTTGTAAAGCGGGTCTCGATATATCGACATAAGTTCTCAAAGCTTAATGTGCCATTAATTTTGAATGTATCTATTGCACCAGTTGGGATTACTTTTTTTCCCACAATATTCATCGGAACCCCAGTTATCTCAGTTAAGGCAGTCTCAAATTCATAGTCATTATTAGCCACATACTTGCTTAATCTCTCAACATCTATTCTGTACTCATGAATTATTTTATCAATATACTTGGAAACACTTAGTGCTAGCGTTTTATTTTTAATATTAACGTATGACAATACCAAAATAACGACAGCCTTGTATTTCACATCTTCTCCTGAATCTGTGTTAATAATATCATGAGTTTCATCTAGAAGTGATTTTACATCACGTATATTTGAGTTTCTTACCGAGATCAAATGTGTAAAGAAGAGGTTCAAGCTTGATATACAAAGGTTATAATTTATGTCATTTGGGGTGCTTTTGAACCTTTTTGAAACGGATTTTATCACAGAGTTTGCACGTTGTATGTCGTTCCTCTTCAAAGTATCAAATAAATGGTTTATGTAGATGCTATTCTTATTATTCTGAATTCGAAAGATAGACTTGTTTAGTGTGCCCTCATTGAACTCAGACTTTGAAAGATTCTTCAAAAAGACATGCTTTCTATTCTCAACTTGTAAAGCTTCGGAGTTCCATCTTTTGAAAATAACAGAGTATCTGAAGGGCCTGAATACTATTTTCCTCATATAGTAGCTCTTCTCATATCTCGTTGCTTGAACATCTATCACAGAGCATCTCGTAATGATATTACACAAAAACTACAAAAACTGGAATGAAGTACTAAGGAAACTCTATATGCTATTATACAAATACGAAAGATAAGTATATAGTAGATAAAAAAAGTAACTTCCCATTAAGTTACCATTGGATGATATTTACCGAAAAGAAACTTGAACAAAGAAAACCCAATTTTAAACCATTGAAAGTTCATAATGATCGAGGAGATCCAAAGCTTGATATAGTAGCCATCTTTCGGTTTGTTGGGTTTTGGAAATAAATTAAGATGCAAAAATATGGTATTAGGACTCCTTCAATTATTTATAGTGGTTTGGATGTTAAAGGCCACGGAAGGAAGTTGAGTCAATTCTGCATTGACCAATGCTTCAACACCAAAGCTCATAAGAATCCCTCTTATAATTCCGCAAGGAAACCATAAGTAATACTGAGCTTTTTTTACCGTATCGGAATTTCCTTTAGAACTAGTCATGTTTTCGATTAGCTTATAGCTACTATCTATAAGCACAAAAGTCCCTCGGTGATTTGTACGCAAGTTATCCATCTGTTTACCATACAAGCAAAACCATACTTCTCTGCACACAAATTTCATCACATCTAGCACATCTAGAAGCTTGCTCTGCTTTTGAAAGGCAAGAACCTCGGCGAGTTTTAGACCCAAAGTATAGCCATAACTTTCGATTCGTATCAAGACATCATCAGTTACTTCCGTCTCAAGAGCCCTAACCGAACCTGGGAAGTCTCTCTCAATACTTGAAAGTTGTGTATCTATCTTTGTGGATTTGAATTCTATATCTTTCCTCTGCTTCAACATATCATTCATTCGAATTGTGCTGGGAACTAATTCCATTACCAACAAATGAAATAAATTGCTATTTACTTCTCTAGCAGGCTCCATCCTGTTAACTTTCTGAAACTAGGCCCTCGTCTATAAAAAAGCTTCTATCAACATAAAAATATATCTAAGACGCAACACGCTTGAGGATCGATTTGAATAGCACTATGTAATGGAACCATACCGTGCTCATATTAACTCGTATACAATTATGATACATACTTTACGCGTATATATTATACTAATACCTAAAAGGGAATTCATTGAGTCTCGACCTCCAAACAAGGAAATTCGTGGCAACACCAACGCCGGGTAACTATCAAGAAAAATTTCGAGCTCTACACTACAGTCAATTCGACACCCACAAAACTCATAGCCAGACTAGAGTGAGTAAATGGAGACTTCAAATAATACAATATTTGTTAATACTTCGGATGCTTTGCTGAGAAGAGCACCTCTATCTTGTCACTAGATCTGCTTTTGTACATAGTAGGGAAAGAACCGAACTTCGGTCTCATCATTTTTGTCTGGATATTGAGGCATCGTGCTGAAATATACACAACCAAGACGTATTTTGTATCACAAAAGTTGTCTGTAATTTTTTAAGCTGGCGATTATTCCTAATAAAAAAATGAGCGAGTAATTAAACAGTAGGCAAACTATAGAATAAAAGAAGCTGTTAAGTTAGGTGAATAAGTCAAGCAAGTTAGTTGTGCAACTAATAGCATTAAGATTGATTGATTGTGGCAAGAAGAGAAAGAATTTGAACGAAGAAACGAAGTAACACAAAGTTTACGCACGAACCAAAGCGAAAAGTTTGCCGTTAGTGTTTATTAGGCGTAATCAATCTATAAAACAATACGGAAGTACAGGGGGGGGCGTTAATCTACCAAAAGAGAGCCGTAGGATCAATAGGTTGCTGGTATAACTGCTAATTGACCTAGTAGAAGGCTTTTAATAATTAATAATTATCAACACGACTTCGTGGTAGAATAAATCCATTTCAAGACCTAGGTGCCTTTAAAAGCATAACCTTGCTGTACATGATTCGTGTTTGTGGTATAGCAGAAGGAAGCGTTGTACTACTATTCTACTCCACTTCAGCAATAAGAGCATAAACATCATTAAAAGGTAAATCCACCTGCGATCTCAGATAATAAAAGCGTATTAGCTTTTAATAATTTCACATAAATTTTTTTTCTTTTACATCTGTGATAGAACATATCATCATAAGGAGATAAAGGAGACGTTACGCTTTACTTTATCTTTAAATTTAATCATTTTATCCATATCTGAGAAGTTCACAACCTAGAGATTGTGTAAAAATTACTCAGATAACAAAGTAGTGGCATAATATAACTCGAACATACCGACATTGAAGATGACAGAATTCGCTAATGGGCTAAGTGAACCGTTGGTTGGTTTAGGGCAGTATAAACAACCTCTTGTTTCATCCAGTGTTCTAAAGATTTCCAATATTCCTAACGATTTATCTCACAGAGAGGCGAGAGCCATTTTTGCACTAGTCATAGATGATATTTTGAACATTGAAATTAAGGATTACACTATTTGGGCATACTTTCAGAACCTTCAAACTTGTTCGACTACTGGAAAACTTCTTGATGGAAAGTTTATCTTTGGTAAAGAATTTGGACCAGTCAAGGTGGAATTTGATCTGTTATTGAAGTCTCCCAACTCTGGTTTACCGAACTTCAATAGCTTGAGATTATCCCAGTCTCAACCTGCTCAAACTTCTCAACAAGCAGGAGCGCAGCAACAACCAGGTGATTTTCAGAAGAGACTGTCTGTTACTCGATCTAGATTTTTATTTAGTGATCCATTTGGTACTGGTAACCCACCACCTACCTCTGGCCAACAACCTCCATCGGTTGATTTGCCTGATTTTTCTAGCAAATCAATATTACTTATGGACTCCCACGATAATCCTTGGGGTAGTCAATTGCCTATAAGTTCAGCTCCTCAAACTCCTGGTGCCTCTCATGCTCCTTTTGAATGGGGCCAAGCACAAGGTCAGCCACAACCTCCTTCAGCATCAAATGACCGGAGAAGAACATCATCAGCATTCTTTAATAATAATAACTTATTGCAAGGTTCAAATCAGAGTTTGTCTTTGAACTCACTTAATACAGGAAATTTATTATCAAATCCAAACGCTGCAGGTAGTCAGCCATCAAGCCAGGATGCTCAACAGGCTAATCAAACAGTCAATGCTGTGTCCCAAACAAACTCTACGCAGCCAGTGGCACAGCCTTTGCAGCAGTCACAGAATAATTCATCACAGACAAACTCGCAGTCAGCATCCCAGTCAGACACACCACAGATTTCTCCGGAGTCTGGACAAAACACACCGCTTGCTAAGAACAAGGATGTTCCTGATTTATCCCTTTTGGCTAGGGTTCCTCCACCTGCTAATCCAGCCGATCAAAATCCACCCTGTAACACTTTATATGTTGGAAACTTGCCTCCCGATGCTACAGAACAGGAGCTTCGTGCATTATTTTCCCCTCAAAAAGGTTTTAGAAGACTATCTTTTAGAACTAAGAATCTGTCTCTGTCTAGCTCGGGTCACAGTGGATCCCACAATCATGGTCCAATGTGCTTTGTCGAGTTTGAGGACGTTGCTCACGCAACAAGAGCGTTGGCCGAGTTATATGGAAGAACCTTACCTAGACCGGGGGGTAGTAACGGGAAGGGAGGAATAAGACTTTCATTTTCCAAGAATCCTTTGGGTGTAAGGGGACCCGGAAATCCAAGAAGATCTACTACTAACCAAGTTGCTTCTGGAACATCGACATCATCTTCAACTTCCAACAACGTTAGTGCCTACAACTACCAGAATTATGCAAAAAATTGATCAAGATTTTTAATACTGCGCTACATTTTATCTCTTTGTTACTCTCATCTTTTATTAGTTTCATTCATCTGCAAAATATTTACCTCTTTCTTTCTATGATTGTATTTGTACTTTTTTGATCTAGCATTATATCATCATTATTTATGTATTGTATCATAAATATGTCATTAATACTCTGGTTTTAAGTAACTTACCTTGAAATTTTGTGATGACGTTAATACACTATTGGTACACCGAAAGTTATCCTCAGTCAAGATTGTATTTAAGTTCTAGACTACCCAAACTCAGCCGTAGTAGATTGTATTATACTATTTTTAATGAAATTTTTTTAGTATTGTTTAAGATACAAAGACATTGTTTGATAAGGCCCATTCAGATAAAAGAAGAGATATGGCTGCTAACAGAAATCAATATTCGCGCGAAGCGGTATGGAATCAGTATCCATATCTAATTCAAGACAGACTTGAAGTGGCCAGTACGGGCTCGTCAGAATTGTCGCTGGAGCTGTAAGAAATCAAATAGACAACTCTTCTGATACGTATTTTATTGTGAGAGCGAGATAGTTGGTTATACTATTGTGAGAAATGCCTTTAATGGTTTTTTTGATTGTTTTGCAACCATGATTATCATATAAATATAAATAGCGATCTCTACTTACTTCTCTGTTCTAATATTTTGGAATTAAACATAATATCGGATATATATAATATATGTATATATATACATATATATATATACATATATACTAATCATTAGATTAGTCTGCAATGAGTAAAGAAAAACGAGATAAGAAGCAGAAGAAAAAGAAGGGCGAGGAAGTTGGTAACGTAAATCTTTGGGGAGATATTTCTATACCTAACGAGAGAGACGAAGGTCTCGCATATTTACTTACTTACAAGCTATGTACTGACGCAAAAGAGGTCACCAGAAACAGACCAGAGAGCGGTGAAAATGAAGCTAACCTCGAAATTGCTCGAAAAGCTTACAGCGACAACAGCCCGGAGCTTGAAAGCAGGGAACTATCTGACATAGTGTCCAGTATAATTGATATCTGCAATAATATTTGGTAGTACAAACTCTTTCTAGTATAAGTTTCCTACGTATATTGAGTTTAAAATGATTCAACAAAGATATAAGGGAACCATGGATTCTAGTTATGTAGAATAATATACAACAGTATTAGTGACAAGAGATACTAGAGCAACTTGACAAAGGACTCGGGGTCCGCATAAACCTGAACAAGCCATTGAGAACCCAATATTTCTGACACTGAGGCACGTTTTGAGGGATTAGGGTTTAAGAACTTTAGTGTTGCGAGCCTGCCATCGTAATGGAGCTTCAGAAACACAGAGAGAGCTGGATTGAACAGATTGTTATAGTTTGAGGCATCCAAGTTTTTACATAGTGGCACCAAGTCACAAACATCTTGAGGGTAAGCATCCTTGTATCGGATATAGTTCCTATTGTTCGGCTCGTGTTCGTTAGCATTCAGCCAGGGAACTGTCAAAAGTGTGACATAAAGGTATATTATTCCTAAAGACCAGCAATCAGTTTTGAAAAAATCAAGCGAGTGTAACTTTTTTTCAAGATCATGATGATCCGCTTCTAGCAAAAAGAGCTCTGGTGCTTTAAATGTATTTGTACCGCACCAGATACGCTCTGGATGCTTCTCTAGATAGGAGTATATTCGATTTCCCATCTTCTCGTCTGTGAAGTAGACACTGGACCCAAAATCTGTAATTTTGATGATACCTTTGTCATCTATCAAAAAGTTCTCGGGCTTCAAGTCTCTATGAGCAATCCTGTGTTTATGGAGATAGTCCACACCGCGTACTATTTGCTTGAATACTGAATCACGAAGGTCCGAGGGCACAGAAACCTTGTTTTTGCGTAGGTTGCAGATGAAGTCCATTAAGTCACCGTTAGGACAGAAGGGCAACACCAACGAAAATTCATCATTTCCAGGATTCTCTACTAGGTCGATAACCTCTAGAATGTTTCTATTACTGCAAGCCTTCATAATTCTATACTCATTCCTGACTACCACCTTATATCGTTCGTCATCGTCGTACGTGGTCGGCTTTATGGTCTTGATAACAATTTTTTTACTGCAATTCTTAATTACACCTTTATAGAGTAAGCCATAAGCACCCTCGTGCAACGGAGTACTGCTCAGTATTGAATACTCATGTCCGTTTGACAACCCCTTGATTTCTGTTTTACTTTTGGTATCTTTACTAGTATTTTCCCCTCCTTTAGTAGAATCTCTACAATTTGCTTCACTTGCTCTCAACGCCATAACGAGAATACTCAGTTCATTCTGTCAAACCATATAATCCACTATTTTGAAAGCGGTACAGTACTCTGACTACCTAGATATAGTCCTTACTCTATGTAAATCAAATAATCCCCAACTTGCAAGTACTAATTTATGACCGATGACTTTTTGGGAACTTACACTATCGAATCTATATTGTGTAACCTGCAATAGAAGAATTATTCAGGGACCAAAGTCTATTTGACAAATTTACACTTTATATGGCACCCTGCAACTAGGAAGCTATATACTATGTCAAGGCATGGCAGTTAAGAATATACTGAAGCGAGCAACAAAAGATATGTAGTTGTGCCAATACAGTAATCATAAGAGATATGGATATCATATTGAGTGTATAAATGAGATAGTAGGCGTAACAAAAACCTACCAGCTATTATGGTGGTCCAGCAGCGTTATTAGCAGAATTGAAGCGTTGATGGGCTATTTTCAAACGAGGTGAAAATAGTTATGCTTCATCAGCTTCCCTCTTAGTGATTGGGTCAAAGTTGTTGTACTTGAACCAGTGGAACTTGGGAGCAGCCTCTGCGTTTGCGTCTCTCTTAGTAATTGGGTCAAAGTTATTATATTTGAACCAGTGGAACTTAGGAGCAGCTTCTGCATTTGCGTCCCTCTTAGTAATAGGGTCAAAGTTGTTGTATTTGAACCAGTGGAACTTAGGAGCAGCTTCTGCATTTGCGTCCCTCTTAGTAATAGGGTCAAAGTTGTTGTATTTGAACCAGTGGAACTTAGGAGCAGCTTCTGCATTCGCATCTCTCTTAGTTATTGGGTCAAAGTTGTTGTATTTGAACCAGTGGAACTTAGGAGCAGCCTCTGCATTTGCGTCTCTTTTAGTTATTGGGTCAAAGTCGTTGTATTGGAACCAGTGGAACTTAGGAGCAGCTTCTGCATTTGCATCTCTCTTGGTAATGGGGTCAAAGTTGTTGTACTTGAACCAGTGGAATTTAGGAGCAGCGTCCGCATTTGCGTCTCTCTTGGTGATTGGGTCGAAGCCGTTGTACTTGAACCAGTGAAATTTGGCCTCGCGCTTCGATTTCTTAGCTTCCTCGCTCTTAGTTGCATTTGCGTAAGACTTCTTCAAGTCATCAACCGTGATTCCGTGCTTTGCAACTACAGATTCTGCTGTGGTTGTGTTAACAATGTATACAACTGTCTTGTTGTCGATTTCAGCGAATACTGGCGTTTCATCATCTTCCACAACAAACTTGTGAGCAACAGATTCATCTGGAATAATCAAGTCGGTTTGATGATATGTTCCTTTGGATCCATTGTCAACAGGTGCTGCCGTGACTAAACCCGCACTGATAAGACCTGATAGAAGGGTCGTTGAAAATTTCATTTTAACGAGATACAATAAACTGGTAATATTACGATCTTCAAGTTTTGATTGTTATTGTCGGAAACAGAAGTAGGAACGCCTAGTACCTTATTTATATACTTCATTTAGATTCGGTTTATCCTAATAGAGGTTTCTTTCTGCTTCCCTTACTTTTCAAATATGTGAGAGATGCGAAGTCTCATTTTCAACGATTTGCACCCATTTACAGTAACTCAAAAAGTGCCTTCAGCATTGTAGTTTCGCCAGTGTGTAAAATCAATGCACATTGCATATTAAGCAAATGCCATTCCCTTATATCCATATGGAATTTGTTTCATTATTATTCAACCACAGAGAGGGGATTCAAATAAACTTTTAGGCATTATTCATACCTCAATGAAATATGAATCGTAGAAAATACTCTGCAGAATCTTATTTAAGATAATTAATTGGGTTGAAAAATACCCGTAGTAGAATATATAACCACATTAGTCCGCGTAGACAATGTAAGGACGTGAAATTAAGCATTCATATACGCTTTACCACTCGCTGATTGCCCAACATCTTAGTTGGACCCTTGCCTTGTGTTACCCTAGCCACATAAGCCACACACATATCTACATAATCCACAACCTTCTTCGCTCATGAAGCATGGCTCGACCATCTTTCTCTATGTGTTCGGTAATGCTGGTTTTCCAAAGGACATCGGAAAGGGCTGAATTCAATTTTCTAATGAAATGATTGAAAAGTAATTGTGATTCAAGGCCAAAAAGAAAGAAACAGGGCATATGCACAAACGACAATATAAGAGCCATATAAGTAATACAGCAGGGGACACAAGGCACTGGGCACCCAGGAAAGGAGTCTTCTACAAGCCATGAGTTCATCCTCTGTTAGACTGCTGGCATTGAGTCCCAAGTAAAACTATCAAGTACATCCTTTAAACAGTTTTGAGTGAACTCCATTCCTTTGAAGACTAAGCACAAAGTTTTGCTTTTGCATTCTATACTTTCTTGTCAGTTTGACAGGGGTCGACACACTTGTTCTATTTTACGTACCCCAAAGTATCTGCAGGGATATATACGATACTGCAGAAGATACAAGACTATCTACCTGCTTGATGAGAAATGAATATAATGATCCCCTATGGAACAAAAACATCGTATGATAACATATTCTACTTTACAGCTCTCTTGTTGGAGCCAGCGTTTTCGTTAAGCATTTAAGAAATGCCTATGAAATTTAGGTGTTGCTCTCTATATATAGATTTTGTGTAATATGGAAGAATAAGTGACTATCTATCCGTGCTTCCGATGGCTAAATAAAACTTCCCTCTAACCTTGTGACAACATTTGAAAGTAAAAGACCATAATGGCAGCCGACAAGGTCAAGTCTAACTTAGAGTACTGGAAGTTTTCTGTAAAAGATAAACTTTCACGAGATCATCCGTTAGATGAACGAGGTACATTGAGTGCTAATTATAAGCACGAAATAAAACAGACAATAAAGGCATTGAAGTTCATAGACAAGCGAACCAAGAAAACTAGTAAGAGCTATTGGAATAAGGTGTTGGACTCAAACATAAGATGTAGTGAATTGTTTGCCAATTTTATGGGTGCTCATTCTCTTGAATTCAAAGGCATCGATGACTATTACAAAGACTTCGATGAGTGGCAATCGGAACAAGAAGAAGTATTTATACATCCCAAGGAAAGGGTTGTATTTGTAAAGGAAGTAGATCAGGAAGTATCAGACTATGTTTTGTTATTGCAGCGTCTAAAAGTGGCCCTCAATTATAAATTGCAGATGAACTCTCAGACTATACATTCCAAGGTGACCGAAGCAGTTGCCATACTCAAGAGCATGTTGAAAGTCATTAAGACGAGGACAAAGGTAAAGCATGAGTATGACTTCAAGTGTACAAGAATTGATTCGCTTTCGAAGAAAAAGGAAGGAGATACAAAAAAGGAAGAACAATTCGATGCCCTAAAAGAAGAGACAAGTGCTCTTCAAGCGAAGCTCTTCATGTTGGATGATAAGATCAAGACTACATTTCCTCATTTATGGACACTTGTAGAGGAGTTTTTAGAGAACTTAACTACACTTATATTGTGCCAACAAGTCGATATTTTTAACGAGGTGAAAAATCCTTTACTCGAATATACAAAGTATTATGGACTTCTTGAGAGAGACGATGGATATGGATACAGCGAGTACAGTGATATCTCGAACCAATGGGGGGCTTATATTGGACCAGCCGATAAAAAGATACGAACTATAATTTCTAGTTTAAATCATCATAAAGACGAGCAAAAGGAGGGGAGTTACCAAGTGCAAGACGTGGCTAATGACGAGGAAGTTGACAATAAAAAGAAACACTTTGGTATTGACAATATAGTAAATAAGATTAACTACAAGGCGCATTCAAAGTCTTTGACTCTCAAACCTAACTACGAGGATGGTATTTTTTCCAAGCATCTTACCATAGATGCTCTAGATGCATTCAACGAGTTTAATGATCCTTCAAAATCAATTGATAATAACTTGGATATTGCAGCATCGAAAACCCGTCAACAAGGTGTTCACATCAACAAACAGGATCTTGACAATATATACCGCAAAAATAGTTTACTGTCGACCTCCTCAGGTGGCGATACTAGTGAAATCTCTAAGGAAAGTGATGATGATGTTTCAAGCGTGAGTTCGTCGGTTTCTAGTATTAATGTGAATGATCTTTCCTTGGATAGTGATCCAACAGACCTTTCCTCACTTTATAATTCAGCGAAAAATGAAATAAAAAGCTGCCCAGTTCCCCAGTTTTTGTCCCATGAACATAATATTTATACAGGTGCTAACGAAATTTTAGCTCATCTGACCACATACAAATTGAATTTGATAAATCATTATTTTGACACACTTTTAACTCTGTTTAATCTGGCTGAACATGAAGGTACAGTAAGAGTGGCTAAATATGACTTCAATGGAGAGAAAGCAGGTGACTTATCTTTTCACATAGGTGATAGCATCACTATTTTGCCTGTTCCAAATATTTTGAATAAGAATATTCTGAAAACGAGTGGATGGGCGATAGGAACTATACTGAGTAAAAATGGAAAGAGAATAGGCTTTGTTCCGACCAACTTTTTGGAGTAGGTTACCCTAATCTACCTCTTCGTCAAGTAGATAAAATAGTTTAGTTAAAATTACCTCAGGACTCTCACGTAATCCATTATGAAAGTATTCACTAGTAATGTACTGACGTAAGTTTCCGTTTCCTTTGAAAGCTCGTTTCTTAGCTGCATTAGTAACTTCAAAATCAACATATTGATCATAGAAATAAGTAGCAGCAACAACTGGAACATGAGAAAACTTGATCTTATTTAGCTGGTCCAAGCTATACAACTCGCTCCAATTGCTGTTTTGATGTAACGCAAAAGCCAAGTCGTAGAAAGGACGAAGCTCAGCGTAATCAGTGAAATTTGCCTTATATACCATTTCACCCGTAAAGTACAATGGTATGTCTGATTTTGAGACAACCGCAAAGTTGAAGTTTTCGTTTCCTTCCTTGAATCTCAACCTGTCTGCGCTCCAATCAGAAACGACTCCTCTTCCCAGGCAATAAATAGCTTCTTGGAAAAGGGCATATAGAACGTTAGTATCGAATGATAACGAGTTTTGAACAGTATTCAATGTGTTAAAGGTTGGTGAACCAAGAGTGAGCAACTCATAATGTAACTTCACGACAATCTGATGGATAGAATCTGTACCACCGGTGGCCCCAAAATTTAGCCCTAGCTGCTGAAAACGACTCACGGTCAACACTCCTCCAGAAGGCATACTGACCTCACTTTCTGAGAGGTAGTTGGAAATTTGTCTCACCCGTTCTACATCTTGAGGGTACTTTTCATAGTAATGGATATTTCGCTCCTTGGTTCTTTCGTATGTAGCCCTGTAAACATCATCAGGATGAAACCCTATTGGAGGGACACCTCCTGTAATTATCACTTCTTTCAATGCCTCTGGATGAAAGGACAAGTACGTAAAGGAGCAAAAACCACCAAAAGACTGACCTAGTAAGGACCATTTTGTTTCTTCACCAACAAGGATTTTTCGTATTACTTCTAGATCTTCCACAATTGAGTCGGCCCGGAAGTTTAAAATAAACTTCAATTGACGTTCTGAGTGTGTCTCTTGAGATTCATTCGGCAAACGGGGCACTTTATGCTTAAAATATTTGGCATCTATTGGTGTACTCAACCCCGTTCCTCTCTGATCCATATAAAGTATTTGATATCCCTTTTCTATCAAAACCTTGTCTTTGCCACTATACTCTAAAGGAACAGGGCAAGGAAATCCTGGCCCTCCCTGGATATAGCATATCACATTTGGGTTTTCAGGAAGTACCACTTCATTTTTCACTCTATCAGTGTTATGGATGTCAGCATTGTACTTCTGGGTTATATTAGCTACTACCCTTATTTTTTCCCCCTCCCTATCACTATGAGATAGAGGGACAAGCACTTCAAATCGTTGGTTGAAGAGTTTGTTAACACGAAAGTGATCGATAACTTTCACTGAATTTCCTCCCATTTCTTCTATGAGATCACTATGAAGTTTTCAGTGCTGGGGTCGTGATGGTAAAGTATGTCGGTGTGCACAGTAATCTAAATGACACAAAAATGTCTTCAAGATTAAAGAGAGTTAAAAATGGTTGTCACCAACACAACAAGTAAGCTTTAAAGTCTATATCATAAGAAAACGTGTGTGTTAAAAAGTGCAATATAAATATGGGAGTATTTTCCCAAAGATCATAAAAATGATTGAACGAATGTGGTAGTAAGATAGTACTTATAGTAACGGTATTAGATTACGTCTAAGATCAACAAGAGAACTCAACTCTTTCTCAAAACACTATCAGAGATAGTTATATAGGTTATACAATATATTTTTCTTTAGGAGAATCAATTAACGTTAAAGACAACAACAAACCATCTTGGGCTTGAAACAAGACCAGCTCTAGGACTCGGCCATTATACGCAGGAACCAACATTTTATCTCATCTCAAAAAGCTAGTCATAGATGGATCATTAGGTTAACCGTAAGATGGGGAAGTACCGTAAGAGATTTAATGAAAAAGCTCGAGCTGGTACTGTAGCGAAGCAGTTGAAGCTCAAGACAGCAAGAAATAAGGGTCTCTTTTCCTCTGATGAAGTTTCCAAGGAAGGTACACCAAGTGAGAATAATGATACTAAGTTTTTTGAATCAGATGGAAATACAAATTCTGAAATATTAAAACCATTGACCCTGGAGGAAAGAAATGAAAGGAAAAGAAGACTTGAAAGTTTATTGTATAAAGAAAATGAGAAGGAATCAAAGCTTTCTCGAACAAAAAAGAAGAGACTCGATAAATACATCGAGCACCAGTTGAAGAGAGAAGAGAAAAAAGTGTTATTACAGAAACTTTCACAAACCAAGATAGATTCTGACTTGTTGGTTCCTTCTAAAAACTTGGGAAAAGGAAAGCAGACTCGAAAAGAAGAGATGGTCGAAGCCCTCGATCTCGAGCGACATGGACGAGGTGATGATAGAACCAAAGAAATTCTTTATGAAGAAAGAAATGTCAAGGATTGGAGCGATTCAGATGAGGACCAACTGGATATTGAAGATGCTGATAGCAAAAAAGCTAAGAATCAGGATAAAATAGATTCGAAGCCAGGGAGTGTATCATCTTTTATTGATAATAGACCTGCAAAGTTTGGAGGAAGTGGGTTTGGATTTGGATTTGGAAACCTTCCAACTATTAAGACTACCGACAAAAAAACTAAGTCTTATAGCTGGAGAAGTAAGTTGGAAGGAGAAAATAACAAGAAAATGAAGGAAGAAGACCAATTGGACTTTGTGGGATCGGACGAAGAGGACGAAGGTTCAAGCGAAGACGAAGACTCACTTGAAAACGAACAAGAGGATAGCATTGATGGAAAATATATTTTAGACGATGAAGACGAAGAACTTAGTAACTCCGATAGTGAAGAAAGAAAGGAAAGCGGAAGTGAGGACTCTCATGACTCTGATGAGGAAAAGGACGAAGAGAGTGAAATTGAAGACCAAGACATACAGGAGGAAGATTTTATGGAAAACGAGGAAAGCTTGCCTGCTCATGGTACAAAAGGAAAGAAAACGTCACATTCGAAATTTGCAGAAGAATTTAAAAAATGGGCTGATGAAGAGGTACGCAAAATTGAAGGTCGGGATCAACCAATGTCAGTTCAAGGAATCCCGAAAGAAATCTTGGAGAAATACTCAAAACCGACAGTTCACGAAGAGGATTTAGAGAACTCATCAGAAGAAGAAAATTATGTTCCGATAAATATGAACTTGCAAAGAGAATCATTGTATATTGACGTTGAAAGAGATCCATCAATACAAGAACAAAGAATGAAATTGCCTGTATTTTCAGAAGAATTCAAAATCATGGAAGCTGTCCATCATCATGATTGTGTCATAATTTGCGGAGAAACTGGTTCAGGTAAGACAACTCAAGTTCCTCAATTTTTGTATGAGTCAGGGTTTGGGAATTCAGAATCTGATTTATACCCTGGAATGATAGGAATAACTCAGCCCAGACGAGTTGCTGCAATGGCAATGTCTGAAAGAGTTGGAAAAGAATTAGGATCTCATGGAGACAGAGTTGCATACCAGGTCAGGTTCGATTCTTCTATTAAGAAAAATAAGGAAGGAAAGTTTAATACTGCTATGAAATTTATGACTGACGGTATACTTCTCCGTGAAATGATGACAGATCTTTTATTAACTAAGTATTCTGCTTTGATAATCGACGAGGCACACGAAAGAAATGTCAACACAGACATATTGATTGGAATGTTAAGCAGGGTATTAAAGATGAGGAGAAGAAAACATGAAGAAGATCCTGAAAAATACAAACCTCTCAAATTAATTATCATGTCTGCTACGTTGAGAGTGTCAGATTTTGCTGAGAATAAAACACTTTTTCCTGAAATCCCAACCATTTTAAAAATTGGCTCCAGGCAGTTTCCTGTTAGTATACACTTTAGTCGTCGTACGAAATATGATTATTTGGAGGAAGCTTATCGCAAGACATCAAAAGTTCACAGAAAGTTACCTCCAGGAGGTATTCTAGTATTCTTGACTGGACAGGAAGAGATTAGAACTTTAGTAAGTCGTTTGCGTAAAGAGTTTCCATTCTCTAAGAAAGATGAGAAGGCTAAGAGTGATATGGATTATGTTGCACCTGAGGTTAAAACTAGCATTCAGACGGTACCAGAGGTTGAGGATCTTGAGTTTAGTGTTAGAAATCCAAATGACCTCAAGCTTGAGGAACAAATGCTGGATGATTATGACTCTGAAGATGATGATGAAGAAGGATTCGAAGAACTGCTCGAGCCACATCAAAGTGCAGATGATCCATTATATGTGCTTCCGTTATACTCCTTATTGCCAACGAATGAGCAGATGAAGGTATTTAATGAACCGCCTAAAGGGAGTCGTGTTTGCATTGTTGCCACAAATATAGCCGAAACATCTTTGACTATTCCGGGAATTCGTTATGTTGTGGATTGTGGACGATCAAAAGAACGTAAATTTAATGAGACTAATGGAGTGCAATCCTATGAAATTGATTGGATTTCTAAGGCATCTTCCAATCAAAGGTCTGGAAGAGCTGGAAGAACAGGGCCTGGTCATTGCTATAGACTTTACTCATCCGCCGTTTACGAAAATTACTTCGATGAGTTTTCCAAACCTGAAATACTCAGAATGCCTGTGGAAAGTGTCGTGTTGACAATGAAAAGTATGGGAATTGATCAAGTGCTCAATTTTCCTTTCCCAACACCACCTGATATATCTGCTTTGAAAAAGGCTGAGGATGTTCTCGAAATTTTAGGAGCTTTAAACAGCGAGACTAAATCAATTTCAGATCTTGGTAAAAAGATGTCATTATTCCCGTTAAGTCCCCGTTTTTCCAAGATTCTTATCATAGGAAATCAGCTTGGATGTTTACCATACATCATAGCTATAGTTAGTGTACTATCAGTTGGAAGTCCATTATTGAATGAAAATGATATAGGGATGTCAAATAATGATGATTCTTCAGATGATGCGGCTTCTAGACAAGAAGATCAAAAGAGAGCTGAAGCAAGAAAAGCTTTGAGATCAAGCTTTTTCAAATCTAGAAGCATATTCAGTCGCTTAGATAAAAATAGTGACGCTTTAATGCTTCTTTCTGTGACATGTGCGTATGATCATGTCCCAGCAGATAAAAGAGCCGATTTTGTAAGAAGTAACTTCTTAAGATCTAAGACTATGGAAGAAATAGCTAAACTAAGAAAACAAGTAATTCAGCTCGTGCACAAATACACTTCAGTGGATTCCATAGCTTCTTCAGCCAGTATTAATGACGAATTGAGACTAGGAACACCCGATAAGAAACAAGTGGTTGCAATCAAGCAAATGATAGCTTCTGGGTTCCTTGATCAAATCGCTGCTAGGGCAGATACTGTTTCACTGGATATAAAATTACCCAAGGAGAGTTCAGCAATAAGGATCCCTTATGTTACAGTGATTCCTCATGCCGATTATCGCGATAATGTCGATCCCAATGCTTATATTCACCCAAGCTCGATAATAGTATCTTCAGGTGAGACACCACCTGCGTACTTGGTTTATCACGCTTTGACATTACAAAAGAGACAAAAAGACGATTTGAAAAAGGTGAGAATCCTTCCTTTAGTTGACATAAAAGGTAAGGAATTGGTTAACATTGCTAAAAACTCTTCTCTTCTTTCATATTCTAAGCCTTTAGGTCACCCTTACGCTCCAAAAGAAGTCGGTCCGAATAAGAGAGAATGTTACGTAGTCCCAAGGTTTGGCGCTCTAAATATTGGTCAAACTGGATGGGATTTACCTGTTATAAAAGTCTTCCAAGTAAAGAAGAATGGTCATTGGATTATAGAATAATTATAGTTATAGTTTAATAGAATAGAGGTTACACAAAAATCATGGATACTCACCGCGATGTAACTTTTTTTTGTTTTGATTTTTAGAATTTCTTAGATCGATGTTCGTTACTTCCACTCGCTAGAACTGTTATGTCGAACAGCATTGAACGAAGACCAAGAACAATGAATTCTAGATCAAAGCGACAGGAAGAAGTAGAGGAAAGTGACACAGGACCACTAATTCGAGCTGATATCATAGACGAAGCATCACAAAGGCTTTTTATCATATCGTTCTTCGTTTTATTGCAATGTTGGAAGATATATGACATGTTAGTCATCAAGTCTGATATCGAAGGAAGTATTCTAGGGTACATGCCATTGAACAATTTTACTTTTGTATTAAAATATGCATTAATTGACGGTATGTTTTTTTGGACTCTTCCCATTTTGAATGTTCGTTATTTGGTCTTTTCACCCCTACAGACATTTATCATAACTGTCTCTCTTGCCGTCATTACACTTTTAATGGCAAGTACAATTCCTGTTCCAATAATATCAGGATTTTTAGCGCCTTTGTGGAAATCGATTTTCCGAAGGAAAGAATTAACTTTTTCGGGTGATTCAATAAGTGCTGAAGAAGTAGTGGATATGAGCTCTCATTTTAGAGGAAGATTTACTATCCACTACTTACCAGACTCTTCTGCCAAATTCAATCCTTTCAGATTCGAAAACATGTGTCTCGACCTATCTTCCTCAGAACCTTTACATGTACCTATTCAATTCAATACATCCTCGGAAATAGGCTCATTACAGCTTAAACACATTACACCTAATAATGAGATTAATCTTATAAACTATACATCCTATGACTTGAAAAGATTTGGAAAGCGAGATATTTCTCATCTTAAGAAATTCCTAAAGGATCGAAAGGATGATCGTATATTTTATCTCGAAGTACCAATAACAGCACCAGGAAAGTATACAATAAGTAAGGTTACGGATTCTAAGGGAACATCAATTCGAACATACAAATCTGAATTTTCGCTACCATTTTGTCCTAGCATACAGTTTAATTATCCTCCCTCAATGAAATCTTATCAAGGTAACTACCAATGTGCTACCCCATCAGGATTGAATGATGACAAGCCTATACCCTTACCTTTAATCGATGCATTTGGTGTTATGCCAATAATGGCAGAGATAGAATGTAGACTTAATGGAAAAGTCATGAGGTTGTTAGAAATTAATTTGAGTGACAATACGGTAGTAAGCACAGCGAGAAACAATTCACAAGATTTAGGATGGTTGGAACTGAAATATATCAGAAGAAATTCCTTAGAACAGGAGCTTTTAAAGGAAAGTGTTTTGCAAAGTAATGAAGCAGGTAGACTCGAATTTCAACTTTTGAAGGTTACTGACTTTGTGGGGAACACAAGAAAGTTCAATCCTTCCTCTAGAGATAAAGATATATGGTATGGAATAGATTTGAAGAAAGTCCCTTCAGTTGAGATAGTAGATTCTAACTTAAATGAACCTCTATTAGTGAATGGATCTAAACTTCTATCTGTAATATTAAATGATGCCATTCCAAAATCGGATTTTCCTATCAGAATTGGGTTAGAACACCAAAGAAGCGAAGAGAGTAAGCCTAGCATTTATATCGAAAAAGAATTCAAAGATATCACAGAGCTTCACAAAGGAATAATTATTACTGAGCCTGGTAGTTATCGAATTATAAATACAACAACTAAATATTGTCCAGGTGTTATTGGGCCGAAGAGTACATTAGATATCGCTGTGGCCAGGGTTCCACAACTAGATATGAGGGCCGAACAGATCTATGATAAGTGTGTTGGTGTCACAGGATACAAATTCAATCTTTCTTTTGAAGGTAAGCCTCCTTTTACTTTGCAATATCGCGTTTATCAGAATACCAGCGGTGGCATTATACTCCCAGTTCATGACGACCATGGTCTATTAACAAACAGCATAAAGGTGCTGAATAAATACTCAGAGTTTGAATATAAGCCTCCTAAAGAAGGTAACTTTTTAATAGTATTCAATAACTTGAGAGATTCAAATTACGAAAAGTACCCAATATCTTTGGATGAGAAAGAATACTCCTATCTGACATATTTCAATCAGAAATCAAACGTCCGCATTATCAGTATTCCGGATAAACCTAATAGATTCATTTCTTCGTGTAAAAATGACCATGTTGAAATTCCCATTCATTTTGAAGGAAATGTGCCATTTAGTTTCAAATATGAGATTATGAATGTTAAATCAGGGGCTATTCTTACCAAGGATATCAAAACTAATATTTCCCAAGATTATTTGATAAAAACGCCTAAGATATCAACAGGCGGTGAATATGTTTTGAAGCTTTCTCAACTAAAAGATGGATTAAATTGTGATGTTGAATATTCAGATAAGAACCCATTGATAATTAAGGCGAGAACAGATACCCCTCGTATTGAGCTTGCCGCTCAAAAAGACAAGAACCGAATCAACATTGTCGAAGGCGATTTCTTTGATATACCCCTTTCAACTTCTAACTCGATTGGAAAATCCCTGAATGATTTCTTGGAATATACAATTACAAACCTTTATAATGAGAGCATATCTCGAACCGTTAGACAGAGAAATACTGATGTCTTGAAAGCTTATGAGGAAGGTATTTATAAACTTTCGTCATACTCGAACGACGGTTGTAAAGGTGAAGTTGCGTCATCAAAGCAAGTTATAGTAAAGTATCATGACAGGCCAGAGCTCTTCATAAATTCTGACCGCAAGAATAAGACACATATTTACGATTCAAACCTTGGGTCAGTATGCCAAGAAGCAAAGAAGTTTATGCATATGGAAATGGAAGGACTTAGTCCTTTTGTTATTGAGTATGATATACGTCTTCCTGATGGAAGATTAGAATCGAGATCGATGACGTTGTCTGAGAAGAAGGTTACTATAGAACTTCCAACAAAATTAAACGGACGATATGAACATCACTTTAAAAACATTTATGACAAGTTATATACGAAGGAAAAAGTTACTAGGCTTCGTGGAAAATATCGTAAGCCACAGGTCATTTCTTATGAGGTTAAGGCTAAACCAGATATTAGATTTGGTCGTAAAGATAGGTTTATCCAATTATGCGAAACAACGTTGAAGAGTGATTCAACTAAGTTGAGTGAGATTCCTATAATATTTACGGGAGAATATCCATTCAAGCTTAATGCTTCTATAACAGATCAAAAAAGCGGCATAACGGAAAAAATTGTCGCACACAATGTTCACGAACCAGTGTTGAGGCTAAATGAAATATATGTGCCTCAACGAAAAATGCATTTGAACAACTACTTGAGAACCGGTGATTATATCATTACCTTTGATGAGCTTCAAGATGGAAATGGGTGTTTCAAAAAAGGATTTTCTGAGCTTGAGTCATGGGTTTTACTGCTTACTGAAGTTCCTAGGATAACGAAGGCATCAAGTAGCGATAGCTTCTGTGTTGGTGACCATATTACGTATAATTTGTCGGGTATATCACCCTTTAATGTTTTTTATGAGTTCAATGGTAAACATCAAAAAGCAGAGCTGCCCCACGTATTTCGTCGTGTTGCTACTAAACAAGGCGAGCTTCATATCTTGGCCCTTCTGGATTCATCCAGCAACCAGTGTTTAGTTAACTTTACACAGGATACCTCTAAACGAGACGAATTGAAAGCTGTCGTGTATGATTTACCATCTGTCGAGATAAATAAGGGGGACTATATAGTTGAAGACATTCATGAAGGTGATCAATCGGAAATCATTTTTCTGTTCTCCGGTAAGCCTCCGTTTAAGTTAACTTACACAAGAACAGTCACGAGAGATGAAAAGGGTAGAAAAAGGAAGGATGGTAGAAAGCACACTTTAGTTGAAACTAAGGTAATTGACAATATTTTGACCCACGAGCATTCCATTTTAACTAGTTTAGAAGGAACTTACGAAGCTATTGAAGTTCAAGATGCGCATTGTATTGCTAGAAAACCAGAACCAATTTCAAGCTGATTTTATTGATAATAATTATTTCACTTTGTAACATAGATACGATACTAATAGAAAATGATTTGCATAAGAATTTCTGTAGAGACTATCGGGAAACAGTTCTTCGTAGTGTGAAAATAAACATTATTAAACTCTATTCTTTAGCATCGCAGCTCAACCGTTCAGGATCTGTGACACATGCAGTATCAATAGATTCTGTATCAATAACAGTGCTGTTGTCACTATCTTCCCATTCATCTGCTTCAAATCCAACTATTCTGTTCGATAGAAGACCCCTTTTAATATGTATCCTTCTCTGTTTAACATTCTCTATAGATGTCTTTTTCACCTTCACTTGGAACTGCAACACTTTGCCGGCACCTACATTACATGATAAAGTTCCTCCAACGCCAACTTGAAAGCTTAAATCCAATTTTATAGAGGGCTGAAAACCAAACATACTAGCAAAGGTCACTTCTCCATTAGCACCACTCCCAGCTGACAATGACCAAGCTGTACTAAACGTCGTCGTTGTACTTGATTTATCATTAAAGTGACATCCGTCAATTGAGATCCAATCACTGCTTGTAGTTTTTGCTGTACTTTCATTGAAGCGGAATTCGAGATAGTCATTTTGTGACTTAAAGTCCAGGTACCCGATAGTATTTCTGTTTGATTTGATATTAAATGACGGGTTATAATCTGGATTCAACGAGTTTTCAAGAATCAGTTTCCGAATTATAACCGAATTGGTTCCTAATACTTTCACTATACCAAACTTTTGGAGCTTTTTTACTTCAATGTCTGCGTAAAGCGGAAAAGAAGGTATCTCATCTCTGATATCATTGTAAACTTCGTAAAGTGTGTTATGTTTTAATTCTTTAAAAGAATGTGAAACTTGAAGTGTCTGACAGAAACAAGATACAACCAAGAGTAGTAGTGGTAGCATAGACATCATTATTATCCAAGAAAAGATGACAAATGAAATGGAAAGGTATTAAAAGTTCAATGAGCTGAACTCGGGCGATATTGGCTAATTACAGCATATCAAGTTTTCGATTTCGACATGCAAATATTGTAGCTCGTGATATATTTAAGTTTCAAAAGACGTATGCCAATATTGCCAGATGTGACTTCGCTAGTTCTGTTTTTGTTTAAGCAAATCAAATTTATGGTTTATGCTTTCTGCCAAATCGATGTCCTTCAGAGTTACCTGATTGTTGGAATCGTGGCTTGTAATTAGTATTGAAACATGATTGTATGTTGTATTTATCGTCGGATGGTGATGTGACTCATGTGCTGTCTTTGCCACAGCATTCAAGAAATCCCACGTTCGTTCAAAGTTTCTGAATTTGAGATTGGTCTCTAAGAAGGATTCATCTTTAGAATTATTTTCATTTACGATTAGCTTCCATTGTGGACTTTTCCTGCCTGAATTGAGCTTGGGGATTAATTCTTGGACAGCACTTCTACTAAGCGTCTTTATAACTTTATTACTATTCATAGGAGGTATTGAGAGCTATTCAACTGTTTGGGTCTGCCTTTTGACATATTAGAGAGCGCGATGAACATATGAATAAATTATATAGTACTCGAAAACAGGTAGATAAAAGGGCCAAAATTAATGTCTATAAATGCATTGTGTATACTTCATTGGCCAGCCTCGGAACTTGCGTATCAACGTAGCGAGCTACTAATAGGGCGTGAATATCAATTCTGTGGTAAAAGTAACGATGATCTCATATATGAATTTGAGGGTGCATTCAAGACACTCTCCCCAGACGAAAGAACGCCATTTATATACAGCAAAGGAATTAATTACATCTATATCAGGGGCGATAATGATATAATATTTCTAGCGATAAGTAAGAGGAATGTGCATGCAATGCAAGCCATAATATTTCTAAAGCATTTTTATTTGGTTTTAATAGAGTTCTTGGTGGAACAGGAAGCGTATTTAAGTAATATAGAAGAGGGCGCTAACGATAGCAAACAACAGTCACTTGGTGCCAAGAAGATAGACAGAGACTCTATAAAGGACAATAGTGGACTAATTTATGAGTTGTTCGACGAATGTGTTGATTTTGGTTTGATACAAACAACAGATTACAAGATTCTACAAGAGTTTATTAAGCTTCATTTGAACAAACCAGAGAGAATCCAGTCCGACGAGGAAGATCGTGATCTGTCTGACAATTCTGAGACCCTGTCAAGCCAAGTCGAAAAGAAATCCAGAAAAAAATTCAGTAAGAAGGGAAGTCACGAGGAGGTTAAATCTACAAAGAACAGGGCCAATACGAAAGATGTGACAAAAGGCAACTTCAGTGGCATGAATAGTGCAATTGTACGAACAGGGTTACTGTCAATTAACTGGAGACCTAAAGGCATTTTCTATTCCAAGAATGAAATATATATCGACATTGTTGAACGAACAGATTTCGTGTTTGATCTTGAAAGGAACATGATTAAAAGGAATCAAATAAAAGGCATTTGTTCAGTTCGGTGCTATTTGTCAGGTATGCCAATATGTAAAATTGGATTCAATGATGAAGCCCTCTCGGGCACTGCGGCGATGTCTGAAGACCAACCAAAACTGTCTGAAGACCAACCAGGACTCGCAGAGCTCACTGTGGGTCAGGAGGCGCACGATTTTAGTGGTGACGAGTCGATTGATGGAGCCGATGATGATGCCAATGATAATGATTCATCAGTTCATGATGAGATAAATACTGCAATTAGTAATAACCAGGACAGCGATAAGCGGGAAGCTGATGATGAGCAAACAAACTCCTACCACAAGGCGATGGACCAGCATGATGTGACTACTAGTAAAAGAATCATAAGTAACACACAGTTTCATCAGTGTATCGATCTTTCGGTCTTGAACTCCGAGAGACTGGTGTGTTTCATACCCCCAGATGACAAATTTACCTTGATGACGTACCAAGCTGACATGCTAGGACAAAAGAAAAAACCATTGATAATGATAGATCCAACTTACCGCATCCACAAAAAGCATGGTAGATTACAGGTCCTCTGTGTTCTCAGCACATTCTTCAAAAAAAGGCTTAGATGCAAAAAGCTAGTCATTCGTCTTCCTATAAATCCTTACTTGCTACCAATAAAGTACGATTCGTTGAAAAAGGAAGGCGAATTGCGGTTTAAAGCAGAATTGGGCACAGTGAGCTTCAAGGTGGACTCTTCGGAGCTAATCTGGTCTATAGACGAGGTCCACGGGAAAGAGCTATCTGTGAAAATGATGGCGGAAATTGCCCTTGACCAGAGAAAGAGTCTTGACATCTCCACTACTGATATCAGCAACGCAGTTAACAACCGGCTCTCGCCAGACCACGCAGGCGGCGCTATAAATACGGATACCCAGGACTCCATCAACGAGACGTCGTCCAAAGTCGAGCTCGACAGTTTCTACGGAGTGTCGGGTGCCTCATCGTCTCTGGCAGACCAGCTAAGACTGCACTACGAACCCCCCTCGCACTACAACAACGCCCGTCTCACATTCTTCCTCCCGCTGCTCTCATACTCAAGACTAAAGCTAACATACATCGACGTGTCTGAACCCCAATTGAACTATCCATGCTTTCCATGGATCAAGTATTTAACCGAGAGTATACCGCGCTCTTTGGATAATTCGAGATTAAATGACGATCATAGCCTTTCTGATTATTTATTCAAGCTAGGCATTTCCTCCTATCAGCTCCTACATCAGTAGTATCCTGGAACTCATTGTTTCTCGGTAGGATCTACCGTTCTTTCCCCCGTAACCCTTGTATATACCAGACTTCTGATTCGAATCTTATTGGGAACATGCTAAATACACCTGGGTTCATTTTGTGTCACTTTTTCCCCTTGACTTATCATTTCCTAATTAGGGTAAGAATTCCGGCTTATCTTGACGATAAGATGCCCTCCTAATAGTTGTATTGATATATTGGATTATTTTGCTCTACGAGGGCAGTTAAAGGACAAGTATAATATCACATCTAATATCAATAGCAATTAGTATCACCATCCTTGTTACTATGATATGCTGCTAATGAAAGAAGGATACCAAAATCACAATGTGAATGCGAACAACGTAGAAGAGCCGGGAAAGAAAAAGCGGTTCACGAAGTCACGTAATGGGTGTTTAACGTGTAAAAAGCGGCGCCAGAAGTGTGATGAAACTAAGCCAGCGTGCTTGATATGTCAGAAGAAGAATCTCGTCTGCGGTGGGTACGCTACGAATTTTAAATGGAAATCGTTCCAGGACAAAAAGGAGGAATCCAGTAACTCACCAGAAAAGCAGAGCCGAGAGCATATAAAAAGTGGTTTTGTGAAGCACGAAGAGGAGTACGCCAAGGGAGAGCTGGCGAATTCCAACGATGCGGGTGGCGCTGGTTCGAACTCGGACTATCTCCAGAAGCATTTAGAGCTTGCGTCGCTTTCTGTGGTGGGTCGCCCGCTCAAGATGATCCGTCTCGAGAATGACTTGATCTCCAAGGGCATAAATCCTCGCATATGCCGAGAAGGATCTTCTAGCGGCGGAGAGATGGATGCGACCATTGATGGCAAGCGCAATGCCGAACTTCTAACTCTGGAGTCCAACATGTACTCTATTGTAGGGAGGGAGCGCGCTGCGGCCCTTAAGAGAAGTCGTAGTTTTTCGAGTGAAGACATTCCACATGCGGTTGAACTTTTCAAGGATGAGAGAAAGAAACCTCGAGCCATGAGCTCGGGTGTGCTTCATAGAACTCCCTGGGATGCGACGAAAGATGGCAAAGAGAAAATACGGTCTCGTGGCTTAGACTCCCTTGCAGAGGCTGCCTTGGATGAACTTTCTACTAAGAAATCTCCTCCTGCTAAGCTTGGAGGTATGCATCTCAAGAATGAAGCTTCTTCCGTTGGTGATAAAGGCTTTGTCGGCGAAAAACTAAATGGAAACCACGCTTTACTAACAGGGAATGGAGTTCCTCCAAAACCCAAACCACTGCATCGTTCCAGTTTTGGACAGGAACCAATGGCTAAGCAAAATACATTAGAAGGCGATACTGGTATAGAAGATCTAAACTTGACTCCATCTTTATCAGCTCTATTAACTTTTGCATTTAATTCTAACGATCCCAATCACTCTAAAAACTTCCCATCAAAAGACGGTTCTCAACACTCTCATGAACCTATGTCACCCATTTGGTTGAATAATCTGAATGACGTACTTTCCGCTGAGATCTCTATCGATCAAGTTCCAAGCAAACATGACAAGCCATTTAACGAAGGACTGGATGGAGTAAAAGGCAGAGATGATATGTTTGAGAGAATGCTGGTACAGCACGGTGGTTTTACAGAGAATTATGACCAAGAGGGTCACTCACTTTGTAGTATGGTATCCCCTTTATGTGGAGTGAAGACCTTTCCTTCCTTATTGGCGTCTTCCGAAAAAGAAAAACTTCTATTCTTGTATACTGAGTATACTTGTGCTATAATGTCAATTAAGAACGGACCCGATGATAACCTTTGGAAAACTGTAACTGTTCCTTTTGCCTACAAATATCCTTGCTTGTTTAACTCAATGGCCTCAATGACACTATTTCATCTTTCGGGAAATCCAATTTTAGCAGGCAGGAGCGAAGATCTACGCCTCAAAGGCTATTATTATATAAAAAAATGCATCTTAGAGTTGGCAAGTGGCTTATCTAAGATTGACACCGTTTCTGATCCTAAGCAAAAACTCCCCGCTGATATTGCGTTAGTAACATGTCTAAACTTAGCAGTTACCGAAGCTTGGGATACGCAGACTTCAAGTGGAATTGCACACTTAAGAGGAGCAAAGAGTATGATTCAAAAAGTATTCTCATTATTGAGAGAATATAAATCCGCTTTAGACCACTATGAAAAGAAGGCTATTAATTCTCACTCATTCTCTGCCTCAAGAGACAATATACAGCGGCAGATAGTCATGGTCAATGAGCAGGAGTGGAACCTCTTTGAAGTGGAAAACCACAAGCGTAATAGTGAGACTGAGGATGCTCCTTCTAAAAACAGCTCTATGAATTTGGCAGTTATTCCAGAGTCGTTGCAGTTCCTTTTCAACGTTTGGATATACTTTGAGGTAATGGCTCGTATGACTTCAGACAGTAACCATGACTACAAGGGGATCGACCTTGTGGCTACTATCACAACAGCTATGGAAAAGTCCAGATCAAAAACGAAATTCAGGAGCAGATTATTACTGGAAACTTCTTCAAAAGATTTTGGAGACTCTGAAAGAGACGACGTCTCTAGCATCAGCAATGAGTCTATGGACAATAACCTGCTGAAAGCTGACTTGTATGATTTCGCCGTGGACGGGTTCAAATTCTTAAGTTACAATAATGACCAGATTGATCCATTGTTGGGCTGTGCTCAATCGTTATTTGTTATCTTGGGTAAGGTTGCAAGTTTAGTGTCCAAAATCAAACTCCAGAAGAAAGACAGCGAGTCAAATACAACCACAAAAAAACTAAAGACAAGCTCACTCACTGATATCTCTTTAGCAACCCAGTTGAGACAGGATTTGACGTCCTGGAAACCAAGAATCTCATCCACCATGATGAATCAGAACCATTCGAATGGTTACTTCGATGACTCTACTTCCTCTTCTAATTGGACCATTTCGGAGTGCATAGCAATGGCAGAAGCTTATCGTTATGCGGCTTTGCTATATTTGCATCAGGCCGTTCCTGAAATTCCATTCGTTTCATCCCACGAATTGGCCGAAAAGATATTTATTTTATTAGCATCTATAGCCGCAGACTCGCAGCTACACTGCGTTGAGATTTTTCCATTGCTTGTGGGTTCCTGTGAGGCTGAATCAACTGATGAAAAGCAATGGTGTGCGGGTCGTTGGAAATTGTTAAAAGAAAGGTTATGGATTGGTAATCTAGATCGCGCGTTCGAAGTCGTTAAAGAAGTATGGATCCGTAAAGAGAAGCATTCGCTGAGCCAGAGCAAATCATTGGACGATATGATTTTTGTCAATGGCAAGGATGAAGACGATCTCAAAAATGTATCTGTGGAACTTCGAGGACTCATGGCGGCGATAAATGGTGATCACATCTTACAAAGTGATATCTTGGGTGGAATCAATAGTATATTTCATTGGAGCTCTGTCATGAAGGAGTGGGGTTGGGAGGTCCTTCTTGGCTAGATGTACATACACTTTATTTATTGCTATAAATTTATTTCATTTTTGTAAAATTTTTACTTGGTTTAGTATGTTTAAGAGATGCAAATAGCGCTTTACGAATATGTTGCGAATCAGTAGGTGAATCGGCGTGCGAATCAGTTAAGATGAGTAGTTAAAAGGGCTGGATGTTCGATGTGTATCATCATTTGATCTAATGCTAGGATATGATGATATTTAGTGTGTGTTCTAGAGAAAATTTTACCTTTCTTCCCTCATTGTTACAGTTTTCCAAGAGGAATGGTCATATTCGAAGATTACACCATGACTATTTGAGCCCGCAACATATGACATGTGCAAGAAGACAGAAACAGACATTTTCAAAGCCAAACTTTATCTCGTTCGACGCATTTGACACGTTATACTCACCGAAGAAGAGTATTCCCAAGCAATACCATGAGATTGTGACAAATGAGTTTGATGTTGCGAGGCTGCTTCAAGAAATTGAGCATCGATTTCCTATAGTATACTCGCAGCTCTGCTCGGATTTTCCGAATTATGGCAAAGGTTCTTCGCAAATCCACTCTGCTGATGAGTGGTGGCTGGAGCTAGTCGTTCGTCTATTCAGCTTGCCACATTACAAGAAAAGTAGTCATTCCAAACGACTATGTGATCGACTCATTTCACATTTCAGCAGCGGGGACGCTTACAACGTGCACGATGACGTGCTTCCAGCCCTTGAGAAGTGCAGCCGTCTAGGTATACCCGTTATCATATGCTCAAACTCAAGCCGTCATATATTTAAGATTTTAGAAAGTTTGGACCTTATGTCTTACTTTCGAAAAAGCAATGTTTTTACATCCTACGATATCAACTACTCAAAACCAGATACGCGCTTCTTTTCGACTGTTATCAGTGAGTATCTAGGTGGTGAAGACGTCAATAACAATGTTACAAAGCTAGACAATTACTTGGCTAACTGCTGGCATGTTGGTGATCATTTCCAAAAAGACTATGTCAGTCTGGTAAGATCTGGTTGGAACGGTATACTCATAGACAGAGCCAACAAGCACGGGTTTTTTCCTGGTGAAACAGAAGCTAAATATATTGATCAAACTTTGGTTCCTGACGAAGAAGAAACAGTAATCAATCATGATATCAGGGTGTTTACCGATAATAGAGTTGTTGCTCGAAACTTGATTTATGCGCTAGATATCTTCTGATCAGCACCGTATTTTAATTTCTTTACGACCCAGTGAATACAGTATATAACTCACTAACTTGTCACTTTTTACGAGCCTCTTATGTTTGCATTGAAGCAGATGTTTATACCTTATAATTCCGTCTCTATGCTTCTGCCTTGTAAGCCTTCAGTATAACTTATCAAAATCCTGTATATATGTGCTTCCAATTGAGGCATTGTTTGTTAAATATCATAACTATTTTTAAGACCAGCACTGAATAGTAAATACTAGTTTGATCAGTAAGATAATTCTTTTGCCTCAAATATAGGATTTTGTTTCATGGTATCCAAGTTATTTCCGAAATAACTTAGAAAACAAAGGAATCAAAGTGCTAAAAAAAAGTTACACTTCTGTTCATATCCTGAAAGCGTTGACGCAATTTGGAGTAACATTCAGTTTAAAATCTGACACGCAACAGGCTCTGTTTGAAGAAGCATTACCAAGAGTCGTCTCTAAAATATGTTGTTATTAGGTGAGTACTTTGGTGTCGTACTTTCGCTTTTTTTTCTAAATAGTATTTGCTTCGCTCTCGATATTACTCCAGGGGACGTCGATTCGGTTTGTAAAGCAGCCAAATCAGTTGCAGATGGTGAGTTCAATTACTATGAAGGTAACAAAAAGGGAGGTGCTGTTGGTATGTTCACCTATCCTTACTACTGGTGGCATGCGGGAGAAGCTTTCGGTGGGTTGATAGACTATTACACATTTTGTGAGAAAGATAACGACAAGTTAAAGAAGACTATATACGATGGTATGTACCACCAGGCAGGAGAAGATTATAATTACATTCCTTCAAACCAATCAATGACTGAAGGTAATGATGATCAAGGTATTTGGGGGTTAGCGACTATGGAAGCTGCCGAACGTAACTTTACTGACCCCCCTCACAGTTGGCTTTCGATGACTCAGGCTGTGTTCAATACCATGAACCAACGATGGGACACACATTGCAATGGAGGACTTAGATGGCAAATTTTCACCTGGAATTCTGGTTATGACTATAAGAATTCTATTGCAAACGGTTGTTTGTTCCAGATTGCCGCTAGGTTAGCACGTTATACCGGGAACGATACTTACGCAGAAACCGCAGAGAAGGTATGGAATTGGATGAAAGGTGTTGGTTTCATTGGGGAGGATGACAATCATGAGAACATGTATATATATGATGGTGCAAACATTGGTAAAAACTGCACAGATGTTACCAAAACTAAATGGTCTTATACATATGGCGTGTTCTTAGCTGGTTGCGCATATATGTATAGTTACAAGAATGAGCTGGTCTGGTTAGACAGAACAAAAGAAATTCTTAAGGCTTCTACAAGTGCTTTTTTCAAGGATGGGGTCATGTACGAGGTATCTTGCGAACCAGACAGGTGTAACAATGATCAACGATCGTTCAAGTCTTTATTTTCTCGTTCATTGTCCATAACGGCTGTCCTTGTACCGGAAACTTCTGATGAGATCATGAAACTTCTTTATAAAAGTGCATCAGCAGCTGCTGAGTCATGTTCTGGTGGTACCGATGGTGTCACATGCGGTACAGACTGGACAAAAGGAAGTTGGGATAACTCATGGGGTCTCGGAGAGCAGATGTCTGCTTTGGAGGTTATGATAGGTACCATCAGTGAGAAATTTCATGCTCCATACACTTTGCACACAGGAGGTTCATCAAAATCCAACCCCAACGCAGGCTTTGATACACACGAAACTGAAAACCGTAATTTGTTGAAAATTAAGGGAAAGGATAAGGCTGGTGCAGGGATTTTAACGGCTGTGGTTTTAGCGATTATTCTAGGGGGCTCTGTATGGATGGCTATTTAGTTGTGAAAAATTCCTAACCCTTTCTACCACCATCCCATCTCTACAACTCAAATCAAATACGCCGAAATATTGTATGTATTTTATTAAAAGAATTATTTCTCTACGCTCAATAAAACATAAGCATATCGTTTACATCCACTCATTACGATCCTAATAACGATTGTATTGAACAAAATATCTGCCGAGAAGTTTATCATGTCAAAAAAAAAAAAAAAAAAAAAAAATTAAACCAGTTCGAAGATATGGACTAAACTTGGAAAGTATTGAAATGATATTACCTTATACTAACGTCCAATATGGTTTTGTTTGAATATATAAACGATTTTGCTAACCCTAATGGAAGATATGGACTTGTTGGAAATGCCAGAAGAAGACCACTTTTCATTCCTCCATCTACCAATAGACCACTCTTCAGTTATGGTTATGGGGATGACCAAAGATCATTTTTGTCTTTAATAGAAACAGGATCTGAATACACCCTGAACCTGGACTCGAGCGATGTTTCAATAGCAAGTAACCCTCGATCATTGCCTTCTACGCTTACATCGGTTCAAGCTGACAATGATGGTGAGTCTTTCAGAAGTTGGCTTCTTGAACAGCAACAGCAAAGGTACAGCACTATCAACTCAGATGATGATATGGATGATAGGCGCTCAAGGAACCCAAGTGTGAACTCTAATCCCTCAAACGCTTATTTCTCTTCCAAAAGCTCGTTGCTGCAGAAGAGTATAAATGTGTTTGATTTTGTCAATTTACGAACAACTTTGGGTATTGAATCTAAAATCTTAGTTAAATTTTCGATTCCTCTCACTATGACATTTTTACTAGAACACTTCTTCTCGATCATCTGTCTTTTAGTTGTGGGCCATTTAGGAAAAAATGAGTTGGCAGCAGTTTCATTGGGCACTATGACTTCCACTATAACCTTTGCGATATTTGAAGGTATTGCAACAGCTTTGGACACTCTATGTCCTCAAGCTTATGGCTCTGGTAGGTATAAGCTAGTTGGGACTCACATTCAACGCTGTCTAATATTCTCGTGGATTATATTTATACCTTGTGCAACTATTTGGTGGTATTCTAAACACATATTAAAATACATAATAGAAAGTGAAGAGGTACTAGATCTCACTTCTCTATTTTTACGTATCATGATAATAGGGGGCCCTGCGTATATTTTCTTTGAAGATGGTAAACGATTATTACAATCGCAAGGCATATTTGAGGCTGGTCCTATTATCCTTTTTTTTAGCGCATTAACTAACGTATGTTTATCTTGGACCCTTGTTTGGAGCAAGAAATTTGGGATGGGTTTCATTGGAGCACCAATCGCCCTAGTGATAAATTTTTTTGTCATGGACATTCTTTTGATATTCTATGTGGCATTTGTTGATGGAAAAAAGTGTTGGTTTGGTATACAACCAATCAGTAAACTCTTTTCTCATTGGGGTCATCTCATTCATCTTGCCCTTCCAGGCATTTTAATGCTCGAATCAGAGTACTTGGCTTATGAAGTTATGACACTTTTTGCATCTTTCTTTGGAACTACGGAGCTTGCTGCTCAGAGTGCGGTTCTGAGTATCGCGTCTTTGACTTACATGGTTCCGTTTTCTATTGGAATCGCCTGTTCGACTCGTATTGCAAACTTCATTGGAGCTCTGAATATAGAGGCCGCAAAAAAGGCAGCAGCTGTTGGTCAGATATCCTCCCTAGTGGTTCCAGTTTTGAATTGTTTGATACTTTATGTGTTCAGGTTTCAAATTGCTCGTCTTTTCACTTCTGATGATAGTGTTATAGACCTTGTCGCAAGTCTCTTGGGACCCTTAGTTTCCATTGTGCAGATATTCGATGGAATTGCTTCTATTGCTAGTGGAATTCTCAGGGCACAGGGTCTTCAGAAGCTTGGTGGAATCATTAATTTGTTGTCCTATTATGTTTGTGCTTTACCCTTAGGTATATACCTCAGTAGAGCTTACCAATTGGAATTATATGGCTTATGGATTGGTATCTGCTGTGGAATGATTTTGATAGGTGTATCTGAGAACCTTATTATTTTCCTTTCTGATTGGGAGAAGATCGTCTTGCAGGCTAATGTGTATGACGCTGCTTCGATTGATCAAGAAGATACTATCTCCTCTGAATCATCTTAATCGAATTGTGATTCAAAAATCTGGCTTGCGCCAAGTTCATATAATACTTGAGGCTAGGAGGTAGCTCAATTTCTACTTGATTTTATATAACTAATAGCATTTAGACACTTACACCTATTTATTAGCCTCCATACATTGCTTAAGTTGGATGCAAAGGGTTAATACTCAGTTAATAGATTTACTAATAGACAGATTGGAAGTTAAGACGGATGTTTGAGGTGAAATCTGTAATCCTAAAAGTTCTGACTATCATTATTCGTTACTGTACCGTGTTTTGTTAAGCTAAGCTTGTTCGGAGCCAAGTATTTAAATGAAGGTAGACAATATCGTGCGCAGGCGAATTCCTCGTTTATGAAAGACATCAAATGTTATTTACATAGCGCTTAACTTGTAGAATCAATCCTCAAGATGAGCAAGACTGATTCAAGTAAGTATCCTTCTAACCACGGTGTTATACAAAGTATCATACTAATGAGTGAAGTATCAACGGTAAATGAAGTCTTGTTTCAAGACGTTTTAAGAGTCTTGGAGCTTAGTGACGAAAGCGGGCTTTTAACTGAGAAGCGAGTGCCGACAAACTTATTTGAGGAAGATGCTACTAGAATATTAGACTCTTATGCAAGCTTCTTATCTAGTAACAAGAATTTCAAGACTACCAGTATTTCGGAGAAATATAAAGGTAAAAAATACACATCATTTTATCAATTGTATCATGATATTAAGGTTGTTAGTGCATCGAAAATACAAGAGTTCAAGATAGGGACCCCTGAGTATAATGACATAGACTTTTTCTACAAGTTTAGTTCCGAGCTTATTATTCGAGAGTTGGATAGGTTTGCTGAAGACCCCATTTTTGCGGCTTTAAAAGAACAAGGAGAAACTGAATTAGGTAAAAATCTATCTGATGATTTCAATAAAATAAGCTTCAGCTATACATCGGGTAATGATGAGGCTATATTTTACGTATCGCAGAATGAGGAGCCTAGTGGTCTATCAAATCCTATGTCTTCTCTATATCCAAATTATCAACACAGTATACAGCCACCTCGAAAGACTAAGCAACCTTTATTCAGTTCTTTAGTCGGAAAGTCAAGTGTGGATACTCGTTCCACTTTGGTTCCTGATCCATATAAGTTGACAAAAATTGTTCCTTCCAATAAAAGCTTTTTCAGCAATAATGGTACACTAGAAACGTTATCACCCTCAGGTTCTAAGATACCATCACCAACAAGCCAGCCCACAGAGTTACTATCAAATTTTTTCCATCCAAACTGGTACACTATACAAATCCCAACCTGGCTCAACTACAAGAGTAAGATCAAGAAACCTCAAATATCATCCAGTTTATTGAAAAGTCATAGTGAAAATGAATTGCGTGAAGTAAGTAGGAATGACTCTAACTATACATCTTTTTCTCCTTCGTTAGAGCTGAAGGTAGGTGCCATCAGTAAAGAGCTAGAGGGTAATGTTTGGCTCAATCATCTAGGTTTCAAAAAAATACAGGAAATTAAGAAAAAATATATAGACAGTTTAAATGGTAACAAACATTTACAGCCTGATCACGCTGAAGAAACCACCAGCATGAATACTACAGGCGATAATGCACAACCAGGTGATATTCTGGAAAAGAAGGACCCAGAAAATGAACAATCTTCTGTTATAGCTGACAAGTTAGATCCAGATAACATTAAGTCTGAAGCACATCCAGAAGAAATCAATATAGATAACCTTCTCAAGTGGGATCCAGCTGATATTGAAGAACTTAAGTTAATTAAAAATGAACAACTGAATATTTTGCGATCACCCAAAGAATTACAAAAGGTAATTTCAAAAGATCTCTTAAAATTGAACCGATTAAGACAAGAAAGATATTTGCGGAGCAATCCTAACAATATAGTGTCTCCGTCTGCTGCTGAGACTAGACTCTATAGGAAGATCAATCGGTTAATAACATTGATGCTAGATTCGCAAAACATAGGCATTGGGAATTTGTCTCTTCAACTAAGCAAGAAAATGCCTGTTTTACTAAATGAGTACCACGGAACTTTACCTGGTATGCAAGCCTCCAAGGTTACTGTATCAGGGAATAAGACAGCAAGGTTACCTAGTATTAGAGGGCCATACAAGAAGAGAAACAGACAACTTTAAATTTTCACAAGTTCTTACAACTTCTAAATTTCTATGTAATATCTATATATCAGCACCGTTAGCAAAGGCGTATATCAAATAAATGTTCAAAAATGTAATAATTAACCAAGTTAATATACTAGCAATTTTCATGAAGGATCCATTTTCAAAAGTCACTATTTCAAAGGCATTGGCAGTGTTTGACTGGTGATTTATTAGGGAGGTATTTTCATCAGGGATACCTCTAGTAACACTAGTAGTATTAACTGTCATATATTTTTTGTGGCAAGTGAACCAAATCAACGGCGCACTCATTGCAGGTAGAATAAAGCTCAAAACGACCTGTGAAGAATTCATCACTTTGGAAACACCCTCGCGACCCATTATTGAAATGACGACAATAACGGGAACTATTGCAATCGCTCGAGTTGTGAGTCTTCTTACCCAGGGCTTAATGCTCCAATTTATAAAACCCTCAGATATTATTTGACCTGCCATAGTGCAAACTATACCAGCACTTTGTCCTGCAAAAAGCATAGATAGGGCAAAAATTAGACCAGCAGCAGGGGATATATAGAATGAGAGCATTTGATAAATCGACAACAAGTCAGCATCTTTTGCATCAGGCTTGCCATACAAGGTGCTTCCAGCCACTATTAAAATAGCTGCATTTACAAACACTGCGATTATGAATAGAGAAAGCACTAGTTCAGTATAAGAAAAATTCAAACAGTAGTTAATAGCACTTATAGAAGGCTTGTACTTCCTTAATAAAGGTGATCCATCTGAGAATGCCTTCAAATTCTTCCTTCTATGTGTATCTTGTTCTTCGTCCCTATCTGAATATTCAGCTTCCTGGCCACCAATTATATTATTCTTTTCATCATAGTCTTTCAATCTACTCTGCACCAATGCTGAGCCCAAAAACAATGAATGGGGCATGACTGTGCTTCCAACTATTCCGCAACTCAAGAAAAGGGCGTTCTTATTCTCATATGTTTTCAAGTTTAGAGGTAAAAACCCCTTCAAGATAGCACCAAAATCACCGTCGCTATAATCGCATTTGAATAATTCAATTATGAAGCATATACATGTCCCTAAAACCAAGAAAGACACGGATATTTCAAAGTTTCTAGTTTGTCTCAATGTTCCATCCTTATGATACGCTAATAAGATGACCAAGACATCAACTACTGTTACTAATACACCATAAATGAGAGGAATTCCGAACAATATTTCAAGGGAAATAGCAGTTCCAACCACTTCTGCCAAGTCAGTGGCTATTATTGCTAACTCTGCGCAAACATATAAGAATAGGTTCAATTGGTATGGCAAATGCAATCGACACATTTCAGCTAGGTCTAACCCTGTCACAGAGCCAAGTTTAACACACAAACATTGTAATACCACTGCAAAGAGATTTGACATGAAGATAACAAATAACAAATCATAACCAAACAGTGCACCAGAAGATACTGCAGTAGAATAATTCCCCGGGTCCATGTAAGCGACAGACACCATAATTCCGGGGCCAATGAATTTAATGTACTTCTTAAACATACTCAATCCATGCCTAGCCGTCTCCTTACTTAGAAGTCCACTTAGTGATAAGAATCGTTCAGCCATATTTTTATATTCATGTAATTTATTTTAACATATAGCATTTAATATCTTTTTCGTGCTCTACCTTCCATTAGAACGAACTGTCAGAATTCTCATATTCCTACCTCAAATACACGATCTTCTAATAAACCAACGAAGACACTTTTACCATGAAATAAGACAAATTTCCCTATGTAAAATGGCTATCATTTAGGCTACTACGAAATGTATCTTGATAGGAGTTAAGCGTATAGTAGTTTAGGAAGGCTTTTGAAAAATCTGGGGTCAAGCTGATTAGTGGTAAAATGTAAAATGAACAATCTACAAGAAACTTTTTATTTAAATGTAAAAATCGACTACTATCAAGCAGATATATTAGTCTTATCACAATGTATTAGGCTCATCTCTTAAATTAAACATATTGCTAACAATGTCATGCTTATGTGAAATATATGAAGTCAAGTATTGATTTTCCCTCGCGAGTACCTTCTTCTCCGATAAAAAATAACAGGCCATCTTTACCATTAATTAAAGGATGCAAAGTAGATTTCTTTTAAGAACACTTAGTGACCCTTTGAGAAGTAAGGCATGGGCTCTACCCAGGGCCTCTTTAATATCCGGTAAACAAGGGACTGCTCGATGTTATACTACGACAATTACATCAGAACTTGAAGTAAACCCTCCGAGTTCTTCACACGATCAACAAGATGATTTGATAGCTAAGGATAAATTGACATACCTTGAACAATATAAGAAAACATTTCCGAAGGATGACATCACGAATGCACATATAGATAAATATATATCATTGAAGAAAGGTGCAAATCCTCTCGGAATCGAAATTGGCATATTTTATGATGAAGCGTTTAAAGCTAAACCAAGTAGACTAATTGAGTCAATTTTGGCTGATCCCTTATCCGATAGCAGCGCACTGTGGTTTGAGAAGCTCGAGAGTCGTGATTACAATAACGTGAATGTATTTCTGTACGGGACAAATTTGAACGTTGTGCAACAACAAGCGAACTGCAGGAGTTATACAATTCCTTCTCCGATACTAAATGTACTTTATAGGCCATCATTCATGAAAAAAGGTGAAAATGAGTGCTTCAATATAGTTCTCAAAGAGTTCACTGCCGATACGCTCGACTCAAATGCTATAAACTGTCAGTTCTTTATTTATGTTACCAATGATATACTGAAAAGTACTCACTTGTTGCCTAATTATCTTAAGGATAACACTCTATTAACAGTTGTTGATAATAAAGATTACACACCCTCGTCAACCGAAAGTTCTCCGGATAATATCTCCGAGGTGAAAGATATAGAAAATAGAATCATAAAGATCAATTCTAATTTAAGTTACCTTGGAATCAAAAAGTTATTACACGAAGGCGCAAAAGCAGGCTCAGCATATTTTGATTCATTACGAAATAGCAATATATACTCTCTTTGGAAATTTCTTGGGAGTTATTCTGAGAAGGACAGTTTAATGGATTGGCAGCTCAAAAAAACTGCTACCAATATATCTAAAAATCAAAATTACACTTCAGAAATTGAAGATCTTTATAAATCTATCAAAGCTACAAGTTTACCTGCCTTTAGTGATGCGATGCATTCGGAGTTACAGAATCATTTTATTCCCTCCACAAATCATTTCTTTAAACATAAATTACAATGGTGGAAGCTTTATTTGAAAAACGACAACGTAGAATATGAATTGAAAGACTTCTTTGCTATATCATTTATGAATTCGAGCATTGAAAAGTATAATTTTTTCAGAGGAAAAACACTCTCTGAGCTTCAAAAGGATAAGTACGCAGAATATCCTTCGGATGAGTTGTATAATCCTCTACTTGAACTCAAAAACAGAGTCATTAATGAGAAAATAGTAAATGAAATCCAACCAGTGGTATACTCAGCTATAATATCTTCATTTCTTTATTATCAATTGCCGATATCAGTAATATCGTTTTTATCCTTCTATTACTTTGAATTTTCTCTAAACTCTGCATCTGCTCTTACACTTTTGGGATGGGTGATTGGCTTTAATAATTTATCCAAAACCTGGGATAAGTTCGCTCGCACTTGGTTAAAAGACCTTTATGAGGATGTAAGGGTATGTCTTAGTGAAGATTGCGTAGACGAATTGACGAAGGAATTAGATAACAGGTATACCATAGAACATCAGTTGGCATTACAAAAGCAACATATTTTAGATGCGATCAAAAAGCATTGAATTAATGCTTAATATATAGTCCTAATTTACAAGTATACCATTTAAATAATAGACGAATATGCTACAATGAAGGAGGAGCTGAATCATCACTGTCGCTTGATTTTCTGCGTTTCAAATTCTGTTCTAACCTATCAAACTCTTTGATAGCAATTTCCTCCTCAGGATCCAATATCTGCTCCACTTCCTTCACTTCCTCGATATAATATTTTAACATAGATTCGATACCATGTTTTAAAGTGTCTTCACTTGATGAACACGATTTACACGCACCCCTTAACTTTAAGAATACTCTTCCGGTCTCCTCATCAAAAGCCTTGTACTCAATATCACCTCCATCATCTTGAATCGCCGGGCGAATACGTGTTGCTATAAGTTCTTTGATCATAGAAACTATTTCCGAGTCATTCTCGCTAGCCTCGGATTCCTTTTCACTTGATTCTATTAATTCTTTGGTGACAACTGGTTCTTCCTCGCTTGTCAAGAAGGTGTCAGCGGCTTCAATAATTTCCGGCTTCAAGGTTGCCCAGTTAATATGATCTTGCTTGTTCACAGTAAAGAAATCACCACCTAACATAACAGACCTCACCCCTGGAAGCTTGAAGATCTTAAGTGCTAAAGGGGAGTGTACTGCCTGCAAAGTCGATGTAAATTCTAATGTCTTATTCTCTAATGGCAATATTTTACATTCTGGAGAAATGAACTTTAATGCATTTGGGTTTGGTGTAGGAAGTGTCTGGAAGGAATATAACCTTGCAAATATGCTTTTATGGGTTAACAACCCTCTTGCAATTCTGTTTCTTGTTATGAACATCATTATGAAATCATTGATAGAAACAAATAAAGAAGAATCATTTTCAGATTATGGTTAGTAATACCTTCATCCAGAGTGATCCCTTCATTTTTGTGTAACTTAACTGTTCGTGTTCGAACCTATATCGGAAACTTGCTTCATATTAACCCGGGGAATTGCTATCGATAATGTTCAGGACATTTGTAATAAGACTTAATACTAGTTATCGTCTATTCTACTTCTAGTTTATATAAATATCTTCGTTCGTCCTTTTTGTCGTTTTCATAGAAACCTTCAATCCTTCTTGATGATTTCTGCCACAATTTTATTTGTGTCGAAAGGATTATCCAAGTAAAAATTGTGACCACCCTCTTTGATTTCATAATACTTTGCAGGGCTCGCGCCCGACAGAGCAGTGGCATTGATCAGTTCTGTAAGTCTTTTTCCTGCTTCTGAATACATGAAGTCAAACTGTCCGTATATGAAATGAATAGGGAATATCTTGGTGAAGTCAGATTCGACTTTTTTGAAATGATCTGTTAGTTTATCAAAAAGGGGATGTTTGCTCACCGTAGAAGGTGTTAATAAATACTTGATGTAAAAGTCTGAATTGGTCTTATTTGTTATTGCATTGTATAAATAATCAAAAATAAGACTGCACTCTGCATTTTTCCCTATAACCAAGTCATTTTGATGTTTGTACACTTCAGAAGGGCCACCCAAATTGCTCACAACCTTGTTTACCTTGAAAAGCCTAGGGTATCTGATCTGAAAATATGTTCTCACTCCCCAGGGCCCAAGGTAAGGCAAAATTCTAGCATGATAAGGCAAAAACATATACCACATATTTGTATGCTTTCTCGATAAAATAGGTATTCTTGATAAGAACTTGTAATTCGATGGATCCAAGCTTGGTTTAATAGGTTGTTCATCAAAGATTTCGGTCGGAGCAGTCACAGCGTGTATATGGCGTTCAACTCCTACTGGAGAAAATAGTAACAATTGGCCAATATTCTTGCTGTATCTACAAGCGTAAGAAGCCGACCAATATGCTCCGTACGAATGGCCGATCAAATAATCTATCTTTTCAATGCCTGCATTCTCTCTCCATCCTTCTAATGCGTCAATGTAATAATTTTCGATTTCTTTTAAAACCGGTACAAAGAAATTCTGATACTTTATGAAATCATTCTTGTTGGCTTCAAAAGAGTCAACCTTCTTGTAATACTTATCGTTTAAGAATTCCTTGGTATTTGGATTAGAATCATTTATCTTTATGCGGGGACAGCGAGGAATTCGAGAGCTTATATCTAAATTCTTTATGTTTGGATTTGACGAAAGGCCAAAGGATATGTTGTCCAAGAAACGAATACGATAATTATTCTTGGAATTCATTAGATCCCTAACAATTCCAAAGTTTCGGGCAAAACATCCTAACGCAGCTCCATATCCATGAATGAAAACGACTTCTTTATGAGGTTCTCTCGAATCGTTATTCACTTCTAGTATCAATTCGTTTATGTAATTCCCTTCGTCGTCAATTTTTGTTTTCAAGTTTCTTGTGTTGATGTTTTCATTCAAAGACGAAGAAAGCATTAGATTTGTTAATTTGTCTTGAAGGTCTTGAAGTCTATTCTTCTTGAAGGAGTTGATCCATATCGAAAAGCATTCCTTGAACAGTAGTTTTCCTATTTTTTTATCTTGCTTAAAAGTCTTTGGCACTTGAAAGCTCAAGAATCTAGCCTGATTGTAACTATTCCTAATAGTACGAATCTGAATCATTCTATATCGTGCAATAGCTTCCTTCCGGATATTTTCAACTTCCATTAGCCTTCAGCGCGAGTCAATCTAGGTTCCTTTTTCCGTCCACGAATCTAATTCACGAGAAATCCTCAAATATTGATTCATGACTGTTCACATCTTCTCGTAAACTTATAGAAGAATCGATCCTAGTTTTTAATCTAGACGATATAAATCGTTCATGCTTCTAGGAAAGAATCTTCCCTTCCCCACGTTATGGAAATGAAAAAAAAGAAACAAAAGCTCCGCGACGGGGAATTGAACCCCGGTCTACCATGCGACAAACGGTAATTCTAGCCACTAAACTATCACGGATATTCGTAGGGAAAGTTTCTAGAAAGAGTTTAAGTATTACTTTCCTTTAATTAGTGCGAGATTATCACTAATAGAACATACTTTTAATAAATCATTAACTAATAAGTATAATCTGGAATGAATGAATGCCTTCGACGAATTTGATCCAGAGTGTGAGGCTTTGGTAACTTATATATTTCCTGATTTCAATGCGGTACGGTATATTCAGAGAGATTTCATAAACCAAAACGAATTTTGTATTGTTGAAGAGACCACTGCTAATGGATTTGATATATACTTGGTCGAACAGTGGGTAATAAATCGAAAAGTTGGTACAATTATCTCTACGTATACCGGAAACACAAACACTGATATATCGGTAGCAAAGTTTACTATTGTTGAAAAGCCATTAAAGGACTATCCGCCTCGTTTTCAAGAATACTTGAGTGAACTCAAGCTGAATCATGCTAAAACTAAAGAACTAGATGAATCATTCAAATGTACAAAGGGTTTGTTATTCGTCACTAATTTATCAGCTCTTCCTTCCGCCTTGCATTTAATACCTATTCATTGTGGGGACCTAAGGCTCATCGAGAATGATTTTATTGTGAATTCAAACTTGAAGAGATTGCATTGTGGTGGAAGGTCTTATGCATTGATATCAAATAAGGTCCCTGATGCTAGTGAAAATAAATTTCGACAGCTTTTTCGTGTCTACAATACTAGTGTTCCGGCAAAGTTTGCTGTTCTTGAGCTTGTCAATATCATACAAACATGTCTTTTTTATTTCGAATTGTTAGATGTGAAGTATTGTGATGGCTTGCTTTGTACAAAAACTGAGGAAGCGCTATCTAATTGGTGGAATTTGATTGGAAAACCCCATTTCAAACGAAAACCAGATAATGATGTTTTGACTGATAAGACAGTAGCTGCTATTATCAGTTTAATATTAAGCACAAGGTTAAGGTTGCAGATACTCGGTTGTGATGTTCCAAAAGATCCTTTTGATTTCGAGAATTTTATGATATCTATAGGGCAGGTACAAAAGCAGTTCAAGTTAGAAAAGAAAAGAAAACTTGATTTACAAACATTCCTGAGAATATTCACAGTAACAAATGCAAAGCTATTACCTGGTAAGCACCAGCATAATGATATAAACGATGATGATGATTTACAATCATTCAGTTATGATGAAGATCTGGGCGTACCATCTCAAAACTTGTACCTACCAACGCCTAAGTATAGAAGAAAAAAGCATTACTCGAAAGAGATCAAAAAGATCACCAATGTGGTTAAAAATACAGTACAAGACAAAATTATCACTTCCGATAAGGATCAAGATGGCATGCCGATCCCAGGATCAAAATCAACTGGTAGGATCAGAAATACTATAGCAAAACTTACTGATACTGCAAATCCTATAGCAGTTGAGACCATGGACCTTGATGTTCTTGTTAAAAAACATTTGGCAGGTAAGACGTTATTACGTTTATGGTATGGCACACAAGAGACAAATGGAAGCTCTGAAAGCCGTAATTCAATGGGTCTGAATATCGATTCTCTGGGCCATGGCAAACATCTGAAACGACCACCTTTTCACCTCGGAGCTACAAATTCGACCAAACATAAGCCATATCAATTTGTTAGTTTAAAGGAAGCTATTGACAAGACACAGATGTTACTATATAAGACTGATGATATGTCTCGATACACTAAGGGTATTAATAGAGTAAAAGTTGGTCTACAAAATAGTAGATTCTTGCTTTCAAACACTCAGAATAGAAAACCGGAAGCTGCTACACACGAAAAGAATGGAGATTCATGTAAAACGATATTGAATTCTGATGGTATTGCTGAAATAGATAAACCATTTGAAAGATGTTACAGTATGTCACATAATAAAAGGGGGTATAATGGTATGTCGAGTAAAATACCACCGAATCTTTCTTTGTCTGCACTATGCGAGAATAAGCTCAGAAGAAGACATTCGTTTCCGTATAGTGATCATTCAAGACACGTTACTAGCAACGATTTATCTTTTAATAGTTCAGAGAAGTATTCGCGAGTTGAACGTCCAATTCTGAAAAAGGTTTGCAGCTTCGCTGATATCGAGGATTATTATGCGTCTAAATCTGTGCAGCTTATATATTCTTTGGATAATCTTGTTCAAAATTATTCCAAGACCCATGAGCGGATTAATGAGTTACTGAAAATTGGCAAGCAAGCAGGTCTCGACAATGAACAAATGAGGAAGGGAAAGATTGGCGACTTGCATAATCAGCTTAATCGAGATTTGGGATCGTTCATGATTATGTACAAGCAGATGCTAAACAACAAGCAAAGAATAATGAGTGAAGAACTCCCTCAGATTTTAGATTATCATATCAAAGAACTATCTGCAGCAATTGATAGGTTGTTCTATGAATGCCGGATTGTTTTAAAGAGAATAAATGAATTGGATGAAAGCGCAAAGGATTTTGAGAATAAACTCCGAAAGGAAAATGTAAAAAAGATTGATACAATAGTGAATAATTTAATATATCTGGGAAGGTTCATTGATACATTTACTGATCTGAAAGAAAGAAATGAGCTCGTTTATAAGCTAACCGGAAAACTGGTTGAAGAAATCAATTACAACGAGAAGATTCAAAGTTTATCACAATCTACAGATATTATAAGATATTTCGTCCTATTCGTATATGACATTATGATATTCATTCTTCAGATGTTCAAATTTGACAGAAATAGAATGAATTTAGATCGTATCAAAAGGTCTTGGAAGAAGATTGATCCTAACAAAAAATACATCAATAAGATATATTCTCAAATCGGTAAAAAGCCGGAACGTCCTATCTAATATACATACTTCATTACTAGATCGTTTCTAAGAAGGTTTTCAAAGCATCTTTAATTCTACTTAAATTCTTTGGGATTTCTGGATTTTTGAAAATATCTGCTTCGTTTCCTATATCTGTCGATAAGTCTTCCAATAATGATTGAAGTTTATGTCGGCTCGACTTTAACGTTTCTGTGCTATGATTAATGTATGATATTTTCGGTTCTATTATTTTGTCTTTGTACCATTCAGATGATAAGGAATCGGTCTCGAATACACCTTCTCTCTCTTTCTCCTTGTTGTAAATGTAATCCCGTATATGTGTGACTATTAATTCATTTTCTCCAACAAGCTCTCTGAGTTTGGACCCAATATACTCCTGTTGCTCTAATTGTCTGATTCTTCTTAGCCTTTCTTCCTCTAACAACCCAATTATTATTCTTTCTTTTTCGGCTTCACTTTTGGGTTCAATACCATTAGCATTCGATAGTATATCACCTTCTATTCCAAGGGTGCTTTCCTGGGTATCAGGAAGTAATTCCTTGGTCTTTTTGTTCAAATTTTTCACCGTATTTGAGTTATTTTGTAATTCTTTATCGACATTCTGTATTAGCCTAGCAATAGTATCAAAGATTTCCTCGTTCCTGGTTATCTCTAAGTCATTCATGATGGCATTTGTTGCAACTACGGTCTTGAAGTACTAATAACTGAGCAATCATGTCCGGGTGAGTATAAGGTCGTGTAGAGTTTACAGCCTGAATATCAACACGTCTACAGAGCCGAGTATGGATAGTTTTGAACGACAACTATTCTGGCCTACATTCTTTAATTGATTCAAATCGAATAGATCACATCGTTCGAAGGTATCATTGTTGATATATATTAAAAAATGGTCACTGTTTCAAATGCACATGACGATTTGATTCATGATGCTGTATTAGATTATTATGGTAAAGTATTGGCAACCTGTTCATCAGATAAGACTATAAAAGTATTCGATACAGATGGCACAGATAATTACAAGTTAATAGAGACGTTGGTAGGTCATGAAGGTCCAGTGTGGCAGGTTTCATGGGCGCATCCTAAGTTCGGATCTATTTTGGCTTCTTGCTCATATGACGGAAAGGTTTTCATCTGGAAAGAACTGCCAGAAAATAGACAATGGTCCATAATTGCAGAGCATGCAGTTCATCTGGCTAGTGTAAATTCTATAAGCTGGGCTCCTCATGAATTTGGTGCTGTATTACTCTGTGGTTCCTCAGATGGTAAAGTTTCTGTAATTGATTTCAAAGAGGATGGTACGACTACTCATGTCGTGTTTCCCGCTCATGAAATTGGAGTGAACTCCGTGTCTTGGGCTCCCATTACTCACTCAAATAATTCAAATGATACAGGTTCCAATGCTTTATCTCAACGCCGATTTGTCACAGGAGGATCTGATAATCTTGTGAAAATTTGGCATTTTGATCCTACCACCAGTTCCTACGTTGAAGAAGCAAGCTTAGAAGGGCATACTGATTGGGTTCGTGATGTTTCATGGACCCCTACCGTCTTAGTCAAATCATATATTGCCAGTGCATCTCATGACCGTTCTGTTTTGATTTGGTCACAAGATACTTCAGGAAAATGGAGCAGTGTCCCCTTGAAAGAGGAAAGGTTCCCAGATGTCGTTTGGAGATGCTCATGGTCTCATTCTGGTAATATATTAGCGGTATCTAGTGGTGATAACAAAATTAGCTTGTGGAAGGAAGATTTACATGGAAAATGGGAATCAGCTGGCGATGTAGAACAGTGACCTATGTCATCTATATCTCGTTTCATTTGCATAAACCGATTCACAAGAGTTTGAAGTTTGAAAAATTTGTAAGCTACAGTCTATAGTTCATTAGTTCATCAAAATAGAACATTTAATTTGATATACTTGCTTTTAACAAAAAAAAATAGTCGAGTCTATAATTCATTAATAGTGGCTTCAATTATATTTTGAACGTCTATTGAAGCTTCATTGGCGGCTTGTAAAACTTCATCGTGGTTTGCCTTATCTTCCTTCTCTGAAGACACGTCTTCAAATGCACTAAGTGGCGCTTGACCAATACCGGCGTTTGTGATCAAAGATAAGGCTAAAACATTAATGTCACAGTGACGAGCAACTATTACCTCTGGTACAGTGGACATTCCAACAGCATCGGCACCCAACGTTCTAATCATACGAACTTCTGCCCTGCTTTCAAAAGTAGGACCAGCGGCAAACATGTAAGTGCCCTCGTGTATCCTTCTTTTGATTTGGAGCTCTTTCGACTTGAGATAAAAGAGTCTTCGTAATCCATGATCATAAGCATCTGAAAGTGCTTGGAATCTTCCACCGAACTCCTCCAAATTGGGTCCTCTTAAAGGGTGAAATCCAGCCAAGCCCGGGAAATTAATGTGATCATTGATAATCATTAATTCACCTGGGCTGAACGACTCATTAACTCCACCAGCTGCATTGGTAACAACTAGAGTAGATATTCCTAATAGTTTTGCCATGCGGATAGGAAAGGTAGTCTCCCGAAAAGAATATCCTTCGTAAAAATGCAAACGACCTACCATGCACATAACAGGTACTTTTTTACTTCCAATCAAACCAAAAACAAGTTTTCCGACATGACCAGGAACTGTTGAAGATTTAAACCCTGGTATTTCATTGTACATTACTTCTACCCTAGGCTCTGTATCCAAAATATTCACTATTCCCCCTAAACCTGATCCACAAATAATCATCACTCTTGGTTGCTTTAATTGATCATGATTACTGATTTTCTCAATGATTGTGTCTTTTGCTTGCTCAATCGTCTTGTAGTATTCTTCATTGCTTATTTCCAACGTCATTGTGCCTTGTGATGTTAATAAGTCAATGCTTAGGAAAAGTTAATGTTCAATTTATGGAGGTAGAACAAAAGATATTAACGATAAGGAAAAAATAAAGAGCCCGACGCGGGGGTCGAACCCGCAACCTTTTGATCGCTTACTCTTTGTGTTAAGAGTCAAACGCTCTACCGATTGAGCTAGCCAGGCGTTCTTTGATTTAAGACATGATTCAAAAAATCTATGTCTATAGTAACTAGTTCACGTCTTTTCCACTCATAATTGTTTGTGTATATTTGCAAGAAAACATGTGGTAATATACTATTTTGGGTTCGGTATCCAAATCATAATTACGTTTGTAAATTACATTTGCTATAGAAAGTAAAAACTCAATATCTATAGGTACCTCATTCTCCAGTGAGAGGTTATACCAAGTTGGAACAACATTAGAAGAAGCTTCCCAGTGAGAAGTTTTGTACTGATTTATATTTAAGATATTGCGTGTCTCACTTTACCAGATGGAGATATATACACTCATATATATATAATGATATGCCTAGTAACATATTGTATATCAATACATTGTGTAATAGATGACGATTTTGTGATACTTTTGATTACTGCAAAAATATGACATAGTTACAATTTGCTAAGTTTCTGAATGAAAATTGTTATGATGTAGAAGATTTAAAACTACTCATCTCAAAGTATATTATAATTATGCATTATTGAATCTAATTATACATCTATTACTAAAAGAAGCACAAGGCTATTGCACTACGATAAGAATCTATGAATGCTATAAATAATGCTTATGCAGATGACCTCAAGACGATGAGACATTTCTTGCAGGTTGTTCCGGGTCAACTTTACTATCAATTTTTGGATCATCATTGGAATACAATTCCGAATTTGGTGTTGCTTGCCTCATTATATCAGCATTTGAATTCATGTTCCATGATAATGTAGTATCATATCTCGATGCTTTGCTTGGCGAGGACACGTTCATTTTATCTTGAAAATCATTCCCAGTTGTTATATGGTCAGACGAAACATACCGGGCGTTGTTATTATAAGACAGAGTTTTATTTTCTTGATTATCGCCATGCGAAATGAAAGGAGATGAAGGCATGTTGGAAACCATATCTTTTGACACATTCGGACTATCAGATTTGTTGTGAGTAAATGTTCTCAAGGTAGGCAATTGTGGGCTTGTCGTGCCTTCTTTTTCACTTTCGGTGTCTTCATTGATCTTCACAGAATTAGGGTTTTCCGAATTCAGTGTATTAGTAGTTTTCAGGTTATGCTTGAGTTCAGATGTCGCATCTCTAGGAGTTGGTTCATTAAAAAGATCGTTTAACCATATATCACCATGCTGCATATTACCTGTGTTATCGGAGTACTCATGAAAAGTCTTGGCCATCATTTTTTCGATATCAGTCATGACAGCCTTGTTAGGAGATAACATGTTTCCTTCTTGAACACTTTTAGTTACAGGAGGACAATTTTCCTTGTCTTCACCATCATCATACAAATTGATAACCCTCGTATTGCTTTTAGTCGCCATCATCGGGGGCGTTAAGCCAGAATTTTGTTCCTGAGGTAAGGGATCAATGTCAGTCAATGGCCCACCAAATGAATTGAGTTGATTCATAAACTCATTTAACTCATTGTAACGTGAAGAGTTCGCGTCTTCATAACGCTCTTTATTTAGACGATTATGACCACCAGAGTTGTTTTGAATTGCTTGGTTTATCAAAGCGGGAGTGTGAGCAGGTGTTAAAAATCTGTTATGAGATGATACTGGTGATGAAGAAAACCCCTCTGATTGATCTGAAAACCTATGCAGAACATTTTTTTCATTCATATTTTGTCTGTAAGAGTCTATATTAGGCGTGCTACCTTTATATTGTAATTGAGAATGCTCGGAATTTAAATCTTGATCCTCTTTTAGTTTCACGTCCTTCTTATACTTCTGTTGCTGCAAATATTTTTTGACAACTCCCTCAGGTCGCATGAATCCTTTGTTTCGTAAGAATAGATAACAGGCATTACATAATGGACCAAACATACCTTCATAATTCAGTTTATCAAACTCAGCAGCTCTGTGAAGAGCAAGATAATTAGGATGGAACGAGGTCTCAAAATACCTCCATGATATTGAAGATGATGTTGCACAATTACTATTTATACAAATTAAATCATGATTTCTGGGCAACTTGTTATGAGGAATAGTGTGAATTTTCTTGCTGTCAAGATCTTCCATATCCGGTAAAGCTTGAAAATGATGACTGGAACTGCCAGGACCGTTGGAAACCGAATATGCAGATTGATGTGGCGAATCAGGTGTCATTTCATCGCCAGAACCACCATTATTTTCATTCTCCACGGTGTCGACATTGTCATTATAATCCGAATCGTCGGACATATCATTTTCAGGCTCTTCTTGAATGGGAGAGGATTCAGGTAAGGTAGCTGGTCTTCTGGTCATCATTGATCTTGTTCGCATTGCTCTCTGGGGTTCTGTAGAATCTTTAGGCGTTCTAACCATTCGTCTGACTTGCTTCTTCTGTGAAGACGGATTATCTATAATTTTAGCTTGTAAAAATGGAGCCAGTTTGAACCTTTCTTGCACACTTTTACTATCGTACTTGGAAGGCACATTGGCCTTATCAGCATTCATTATATTGAAAATTTGCTGATTGTGTGGATAGTAAAATATGGGCAAGGACTTTGTTCTTGTAGCCTTTATAGCTGCATTGGAAGAAGAAGCGCTGGTCATGGGCTTCATTTTGGTTTTTTTCAATGGGTTGACAAAAGGATCCCCTGGTCTTTTGTTCGTAATCTGATGTTCAGGTTGAATTATTTGTGAATTTGGCTGGTGTGATTGGATTTTTTCAATGGTATGGAACTTTAGCCTGATTTCGAGGGTAAGAGAGGGAGAATTGTTCTTGTCACCAAAAAGATAGCTAGCAGACACATTCTGACAAACTCGGCCAGGTACGAGGTCAGATTTCGATCCTGACATTAAAGTTGAGAATTCGCCGTTCGAAACAAAGGGCTCATCTGGCTGTTCGGTGACGTCTTTGTAGTACACGGCGTAATCCTCCGTTTGTAATCTGAAGTTCTCAGGAGAGCTTTTGAGAACTTGTTGTATGCATTGGCCCAACTCAAACGCACCAAGCGTTAGCGTTGCCTCTTCTCCTTGCTCTGTTATCTGGCCCATGGGAATCTGTGCCACTTTCACAGAATACTGGGCTTTCGACCTCGACAAAAACACCGTCGAGTTGTTGTTGAACAGGTACAAGACTTTAACTTGCATCCTGCGATAGTTGGACTCTTCCATCCTTTGTAAAGTAATAAATTGACTGCCCCTGGTTATTTGTTTTCGAGAAAATGTTGTGTAAAAATATCGTGATGTATCCTATCGCTGCTTCTTCCAATACCTACCGCAAAATATACCTTTGTTAAGGCTTATCTAATACAAAACAGATCCAGTGTCTATTCTTTAGTACTATTCTGGCTCTTGCCGAGCTAAACAAATTATTAATATAGATCCCTTAGTGAGGCCTTCTTGCTTGTATTAAGAATCCGAACTTTTGCTTTTTAAGAGGTGATCGCATCTTGTAACATTTCGATGTTTACAATTTTTTGAGGGCGTGTTCCAAGGCGCGACGCGATCAGTAACGAATAAATCTCCAAGGTCGCAACGGGCACACTGAGATTAGTATACATGTTATTAGAGCCCACAGTAATAAGATGTCAAGATACTTCAAATACTTGACGACATAGGAGCATATACTAATTGAATCGGCTTTATCTTCCCATTTATTAAATTGTAGTCTTATTCTATTGAGTTATATATACATATATACAGTTGAGAAACTTTCACCTTAGTTCAAACCTACGATGGATTTTATAGACGCGATGTTCTTAGATGCTATCTCCTTAGCTCTGGAAGTCCCCTTTTCACAGATATCAGATAGGTAGGACGGATCTGCCATGAGATTGTCGAATAAGTGTCTTTTGGGTTTGAATTCTTCGATCAATAGCTCTGAAACTGTATCTTTCAACTGTTTATGATCTTTGACAAATTGTAGATACGAGACAGTATCCTCTATAGACATACCCTTGAGGCCAGCAATGATATTGATCATATTGGAAATTCCAGGACGGTGAACAGGGTCAAAAGAAATCGGACCTTGAACGGAGTCTGTGACAGCTCTTCTCACTTTCTTTACAATAACCTCTGGCTCGTCGTTGACGTAAATACATGCGCTCTGATCAGGATCAGACTTTGACATTTTCTTTGACGGATCTCTTAGGGACAAGATTTTTTTCGAGGAGGTGAGTAAGGTCTTTGGTAGAGGAAAGAAATCACTGTCGTATGTGTGATTGAAAGTAGAGGCTATCGACCGACACAACTCAAGATGCTGACTTTGATCATCACCGACAGGCACATGTGTAGATTTGTACAAGAGAATATCCGCGGCCTGTAGAACAGGATAACATAAGATTCCTGCTTTAGTATTACCTAAAACTGCATCATCATATATCGAACTTGACGAAGACTGGAGGGATTTCAGTTTCCACTGCGTCATTCTATTTAATTGTCCCATACTAGTCAAGCATGTTAGAATCCAAGCAAGCTCGGTATGCTCGGAAACAGAACTCTGGTGATAAAGAATGCACTTATCTTCATCTAAACCCGCTGCTAAAATACTAGCTACCACTTCATGTCTATTTCTCCGCAAATCTGCAGCCTTTCGAGGTATAGTTATCGCATGCAAGTCTGCTATACCATAAATGTAGGTACTGTTTCTTGAACCGCTTTGCTGTAAAGCTTTCCAATTGCTAATGGCACCAAGGTAATTACCCAAATGTAATTTTCCAGTAGGTTGGATCATTGAAAAAAGAATAGAGCCTTCCGGTACATCCACATTATTAACACCGGATGCCGTCGAAACAGTACTGGACCAGCGTATGCCACGACTAGCTACCCTCCTAATCATAATAGCGTGAATTTGTACTATTACTTTAAGATTCTTTATATCTACAAAGATGAGGGAGGAAAAAAAAATCACTTCATATTTAAGAATATAACATGAAAACCCTAATAAAGTAGTACTAGTACATCATTTTTCTTATTTCTCAATTGATCAACTACAAACAGAAACCATGCTGTCGAGAGTAGAGTACACATATATTTACAAATTATTAGCAGAGTAAGAAAGCATTATGCGATTGAGAGTTGATATAAAATATCGTAACTAGTCTTCATTAACAGCATTAACAGCATTCACCTCATTTTTGTCTTCTGTAACAAAAATTTTACCACCTTTATATCCTTCTGGCTTTGCATTTAATAATTTTTTCTCTATTTTCCTCCGTTGTAATTCTCTCCATCTATTTAATTTTGAATAATTATGCAATTTAAAGCCAAACACTCTGGGAACATACATATCTTTGGTACGTACCGGTATGGCTTGAGGAAAATTCTGGTAAAACATAGCTGGGAAAGACGTACCAAAATAGGCACCATCTACTACTGAGTGCCTGCCAGACTTCGGATTATATAAGTCCTCACATTTGGCACAGTACAATTTCACGGATGAAATTCGAGGTTGGTCATGTAGTCCCATGGGCAACAAGGGATATAACTGGCAGTTCACTCTTGGACAGTAGCCAAAATCTCCATTCCCGTATTTTTCAAACATTTTATTTAAACCTCTTGTAGTCAATATATATCTCGCATGTATGAGGCCATATAGTACCCTAGCATTATGCTCAAGTGTACTTCTCTGATCTTCTGGTTGCTTTTCAATCTCTATTATGTCAGTTATTATATCAATCAATGTAGGTAGTTTGTTGACTTCTTGATTCAAACCTGTTAAATTAAATCTATCACGAATATAGTCTTCATCAATATCACAAAAATATTCATTTCCTTTTACTCCCAAAAACAAATCTATCCAATATTCAGTAAAATCCGAACTTGAATCACTAATGTATTCTTCATTCATATGACTGTGAGCCATTTCGTTCTTTATTACTTTAGTAATAACTACTCAATATCCAATCTCCCTGATGAATTTTTCCATTTCTTATTTCCTATTTTTGTGTAAAATATTAAATGGGTATCAAATTTCAAAGAACCATTTATTAAAACATACCTAGAAATAGTAGAGGGAATATATGAAGGTATTAGTTTTCCCTAAAATTCTACATGGTGGAGAAGTCCATTCATTAGATATAAGTAGAGATAATAATCATCTAGTTACTAGCGGATTAGATGGGGTCATTCTGGTTTGGGACTTGAAAAACTTTTATAGTTTGAATGAGGATGCTGACTACAACCTCAAGAAAGTAGAAGAGATTCAACCTCTAAGGTCTTTGGATTCCCAGAATTTGTTAGTGTCAGTTGTAAAGTGGAGTCCAAAGGACAATAACGTGTTCGTATCTGGTGATATTGATGGTAATTTACGAATTCACGATATTTCTAGCAATGAAGATAAACTAATATACCCCCTCAACGACGAAAAAGAGGGAGCAGCGCGGGTGGTTGATATATCCTGGTCAACTGATGGCAGATTAATAGCCTGGAGTTCCGCTGAAGGAAAATTACATTTATTTGATGCATTGAGACATTCTTATCAAGAATTGACCTCGTTACCTAATCTCGAAAAGCTAAATATACAAAGAAGCATTGCTTTCGATCCTACCAATAATTTCTTGATATCAATGGGTGACGATACTCTGATATATTTATATCAGTTTATGTACCAAAAAGATTCTGAAAATTACCAATTCAAACTCGTTTCTAGAATATCCAAGTTGATCAACAAGACTTCATTGAATATCGATTACAAGCGAGTATCTTGGTCTCCAGACGGCGAATATATATCTGTTCCTACGGCGTCAAAAAACCAGGCTTCAGTTGTTTCATTGCTTTCGAGATCTAACGACTGGGATACTAGCGTTAGTTTGGTCGGCCATAATTTAGATTGTGAGGTTGTTAAGTACAACCCACATATCTTTAGTTATCATTCAGATTCGGAAGACTCCGGTATATTCAATATTATCGCTACAGCTGGGTCTGATAAAACAATAGTAGTTTGGAATACGACCAAGGAATCACCATTATTCATTTTAAAAGACTTGTGCGAGAAACCATTGGTAGATATCTGCTGGGACAAGCCCGGAGAGAACCTATTTGTTGCTACCCTTGATGGTCATTTGATCATGGTATCGTTTCAAAAGGGAGAATTAGGTTATACTATAAATAATGAGACTCGGGAAAAACTTTGGAATATAGGTCTCAGTAGCATCAAGCCCTTCTATAATAAACTGAATCAGGAAGGCTCACAGACTATTAAAAAACCAAATAATACCCATCAAGTGGACTTACTAGATCAAAAAAATGCACAATCTTGGGATAGTCGAAAAAACAAAGAAAAGCTATTAGATAAATCCGAAACTCAACACGATGAGCAATCCAATACTAGAGAAGAGAATATCAACAACTCCCTCATACAAGATACCGATACAATAGAGCCACTTATTAAACCCGAAGTCTTGGGGCAACCTCTGAAGGATGATCATAAGCGAAACTCTGATGATATATTGAATTCGGCTATGAATTCTAATAGAACATCAAAGTCAGCTAATAAGGAGCCAAAAGAAAATAAATCTGAAATAGCCAGAAACTTCACTCCGGCATCCAGCAAATCTAAAGTAACAATGAAAAACGGTAAAAAGAGGATTCAACCTACGCTAATTTCATCTTCTAATAACAATGGGACTCTATTTGGATCAGGCAAGAGTGATGAAACAGCAGATAGACCCCTCTCTATGGGTGGCTCAAGTAACGGAAGTGAACATAAGTCCTTTATTGATTTTGAAAGACCTTCGTATTCTGTTTCTCAGCAAGTTTATTCTTCTAGCAAGAGACCTAAAGCACTGGAGGAAAATGGAACGAAGAAGATCAAGCGAGAATTAGAGCCTGTAAAATTTATAGGTTCGGCACTTTTAAATCCTAACACAACATTTTCAAAGATTAGATTGTCAGTTTCTAAAGTAAGATTGAATTTTCATATTTCGAGCCAGCTTGAATTCAAGAATGAGGAGGCATCTTTGTTGGACATCAAAAATGGAAGCGGAAATGAGGTGAGGCCTTCCAGGATAACGTATATGAGAAACGATAAACAAGTTTGGTGTGATTTTATTCCCGCATTTGTCCAATTAGTTACAGAAGGAGAATGTTTTTGGGCCCTTTCTACATCCGATGGTCAACTACTTATTTATTCACGGACTTCAGGGAAGCGACTTTTCCCTCCATTGATTCTCGGTTCTCCGTTGTCTTTCCTCGAAAGTCATAGTAATTATCTCATGGCTATAACATGTATTGGCGAGTTATTCGTTTGGGATGTCAGCACTAAGAAGAAGCTCTTACATTCTCCACTGTCTCTATCTTCTCTCCTCGATATATTCAATAAATATTCCGAGGATGGACTTTCAAAAAGTGATAATATCACTTTTTGTTCAATAACATCATTAGGAATACCTTTAGTGACATTATCAAATGGGGCTGGTTATCTTTTTAATAAAGATCTAGAGGTGTGGCAGACTATTTCTGAATCCTGGTGGGCTTTTGGATCTCATTATTGGGACTCTGTAGGGAATGAAGATTCTTCTTTGCAATCACAGTCCTTGTTTAATAGAAATAAAGAATCTTCTATTGTTGCATTATTAGAACATAAAACCAACGAGCAAATTATAAGAAGAAATAGAAGTGGCAGAGGTAAATATTTCAATAAGATTTCGAAAAACATGTTGATGAAGAAGGGGTTCGAAAATCTTGAGAATACTATTTCATTAAGCCATTTGGAAAATAGGATACTATGTTGCGAAATTCTAGGAGAATCGAAAGAATTTCGAAGTTTTTTTATTGCTTACGTTAAACGGATTTGTGAGTTGGGGTTAAAGGGTAAATTATTCGATGTTTGTAATGAACTTTTAGGACCTACATCTATTGATGAGAACGAAGATATCTTACCAGAAGGTGATTCAGACAGTAAATGGACATCTAGTATATGTGGTATAGATAAGCACGAGTTGCTAAAAGAGGCCATAGTATCGTGTGCTATGAATAGAGAATGTCAAAGGATTTTGATACATTTCGGTGAAAAGATGGGTATTATACTTGAATAATAATACGTTTATTATTTTTCTATGTACAATAAATAAATCTATAGTTTAAAGACGTTAGAATTATTCCAATTTTTTTCCCCAAGTAGGCCCTTTACTGGCCCTTGAATTTTATTATTAATATCTCTCAGGCCAGCTAAGTAATTCACATATCCATCAGGACCACACACAATTGCTAAGCTTGGATCACTCTTTTCCAATTTAGCAGAAAAACTTGCTTCTTCTATTGCATTTTGAAAGCGGGGTCGGATGAGTTCCTTTTCACTACTAGCCTCAACTTGTTTCTCTCCATCCAGCATAATGTTATCTCTAATAAAAAAGTCTGACGAGCTTTGAATTGGATCATTCTCTACTGATGAGCGAAGCGGAGACACATAATTCGGTGGTTTAGGTTGTTTAATACCTTTTGCGTTAAGTTTTGATTCTGCTTCATTGTCATAATGACGATGAAGTTTGATTCGATCAAGCTTTTCAAGGAAAAATAGAAATCGTTCAAGGGGCCCTAATTCATCTGGTTTTTTTGCTGAATAATGTATATCAACAAAACCTCTGAAGGGATTTCGTGAAAAAAGCACTTGTAGTATGGGTGCAATACCAGTACCAGCGGCATAGAATACCAAATTATCATAATCTGGTATATTATTCTCCTGTTTCATCTTCTCTAAATTAGGCAGTGCATCCATTTTGGATGGTAAATCTTTAAAAATTGGTCGGGTATAAAACTTATTTAAAGGATGGAAGGGAAACTTATATTCTATCTGAGGCCCTCGTATTTCTAACTCGTCCCCTATTTCTCGACTAGTGATATACTTCGATACTTCACCATCGTCATATTTCTTTACATAAAGACACATGGTACCACTCTTATCATAGTCATTACTTTCGTTGTTTATCACTTTCAATAAAGGTTTCTTTTCTCCGGAGCGAGTATACTCAGACTTCATAAAATACAAAGGCAAAGGAGTGTATGATCTCACTACCATTATTTCGGGCTGTTTGACTTCAATCGACCAAATCCTATCCCCATTCCAAAGACATTTTTCATCGTAAGCATTCAAGTAACTGTACTGCCAGTTCGTATACTTTGGAACTAGCTCTATCAAGTAATGGTCTTCATCAATTTTCTCTTTATATGTAACTCTAAATTTATGGAATGAGTCTTGATCTAGGATATTCTGACTTTTCGAACCTTCTTCCGATTGGAAAAACCATACTTTAATCGTATAAACACCCCATACCCCTAATGCCACTGTCAAAATTTTAGGGAAATATTTGGACCACCTTGAGTTGGTCTTTTCACTGATATTGTTGGCAGTATTAGTGAATGTATCCTGATTTGGCAAGCCGGGATAATCAAATGTCAATCTTTCATGTCTTAATTTAGGGATATATGGCTTATTATCTTTCTTCAAATAATCGGCAATACCATTTTTTGTTAATTCAAAAGGCGCAGGTGATGCTGACGAGGAAGTCGATTTGATACTATTGTGTTGAACTTGATTATCTTGATCCTTCTTCGAGATTAGCTCATCGGAATCCTTTTCATTTCCCTTGTTCTGGGAGTTAAATCTGACTGAATTAAACAGAAGAAGGTACAACGAGCGTAACCTACGCGGTCTAGGGCGAATTCGTGAGTATACCAAGCAATTCATACCGAATTTACTGACTTTTAGGTTCTTCAAGCTTTAGCGCACAGTATATATAAAATTTTCCAGGTTGAGATTAGCGAATTGAGAGTCTAAAAGATTTGATTCTACTATAATGAAGCTTCTCAAGTCGATTAAATCGCATAATGAAAAGGCATGGAGCCTAAGTCAACACCATACGTTGCCTTTATTAGCAACTGCCTCTACAGATAAGACGTCCATTATTTATAGATTATCAACAGCTTCAGATTTTCCAGTTATTGCCAAACTAGAAGACTCACACAAGAGATCTGTTAGATCTGTGCAATTTAAACCACCTCTTGGAGGCGAGTCTGAGCCAGTTAAAGACATTCTTGACCTACCTGCATTGGCGTGTGGCTCTTTTGATTCAACGATATCTATTTGGGGAATAGAAGAGCCTGACGAATTAAGAGATATAGAAGAAGAAGATGATCAAGATATTCAAAGAATCCATAAGAGTCTTTTAACCAGTCCTAATTCTGAATGGAGCCTTATGGCTATAATTGAGGGTCATGAGAGCGAGGTGAAGTCAGTGGCATGGAACTACCAAGGGAATTTATTAGCCTCTTGTTCTCGAGATAAGACCATTTGGATTTGGGAGACTGATCCGGAAACCTTGGAAGAATTTGACTGTATATCTGTGCTCAATGACCATTCTCAAGATATAAAGCACGTCACTTGGCATCCCACCCAAAATTTACTCGCAAGTTCGTCATACGATGATACCATCAGATTATACAAGCAAGATGAAGATGACGATGAATGGGCCTGTGTTGGCATTTTGAACGGTCACAGCGGTACTGTCTGGTATTCATGCTTTGAGCATCCTTCTTCCCCTGGAAGTACTCATGATAAAATACGATTAGCTTCAGCATCGGATGACAAAACAGTGAGGATATGGAGTAGCACTTCTAAAGAGGAGAGTACAAAGAGCTCAGAAAAGCTACCAAGTAGCTTAAAGACAGAACCCAAAGGAATGCTTTGGGAGGAAGAGGCGATATTACCAGCTGCTCATGATTATCCAGTATATTCAGTTTCTTGGTCAAAAATTTCTGGAAGAATAGCCTCAGTAGGATCCGATGGGAATATTGTAGTTTACAAAGAGGATGAAGGACATAATTGGATAATCCAAGATAAAATAGCATACTCTCATGGAGTATATGAAGTTAATTGTGTAATATGGTGTGTTTTAGAGGATGGAGAAGAGATTTTGGCTACAGCTGGAGATGATGGATCGGTCAATTTATGGAACTTCTAAACCCTTTTGTCTTTTAATATAGAATAAATACCTTATAACATATCGACGAAAAATCCTTATACCTCACGTTTTAACAATCAGAATTGAAAAATACACCCACTAAAATATAACTCCTATCAAGACTATGGATCCTAGAACAATTAGCAAAATAATTAAACAGCAGAACATTCTTCCGCCACTTCTTTTCTGGTACCTCTCTGCTCTTCGCAACTCATTTGATGCTCCAAACACATCATTATTATATCTCAAGATATTATCTTCAATGCTGTCAATTGCATGTTGTTGTTCTCCCACGATACCTTGTAAATTAGAGAAGATATCATTAATATCTGAAATGTCTTGACTGATTTGGTGTATTTCTCTCTCTCGCTCTTCTATGAGTAAGGTTTGTTGCTCCAACTCTTCCGCATTAACATGCTCATAATCTATATGAACTTGTTCCTGGTATTGTTGACTGGTGCCCGAAGATAATTCACTCTTGTGGGTTTCATCTGTCTTAGAAGGGAAGTGTGACTTGTCGCTTATATCTCGGTTCTGTTCATCTATGTAATCACGCTGTAAGTTTTCAAATTTTTTTTGTGACTGGTTGAACTGATTAAGAGATGTTTTGACCAAGTTGAGAAATATCGATTCCTTATGCCTCAAATACTTAATTGTATCTTCATCCTCGTGGTTTGTTTCACATTTAGCTAAAAAAATATTCAACCGGTTCGTAGCGCTACTGACCTCTTTAAATTGAGCAGTAGTCTTGTTTATGGTTTCTGTAAGCTTTGATGATAAATGATTTAGTTTCTTATTATAATCTTTCGTTGACTTATCATTCTTGATTTCCTGATAACCCGATAGTAAGCTTTTGATATTTGTCAACCGGTGATTGTTAATATTATATAATGTGTTATTGATAAAGCGAGTAATTTCATTGAATTCTGGGAAGTCCTGATACAGCACAGCTACTTCATCTGTGCCTTCATTGTTGGCTTCCAAATCTCTACTGAACGTATTACTTATGTTAAAGGACATTGTAGTCTTTATTAGACCTCATTTATGTCAATTAACTTTAATTGTAGAGTTCGCGATACTATTCCATAGTGATTACTGATCCTTGTAATTAACAATTAAAACTTTATATTACTTGAATTACTAAAAAAACAAAATATAGAAATACAGAATCTAAAATGTTATCCTTTAATCTATTCTACTTCCTGCTCAGCTAAGAACTTTTCGCAGTCCAAAGCTGCCATACAACCAGTACCAGCGGAGGTAATTGCCTGTCTGTAGTATTTGTCTTGCACATCGCCGGCAGCAAATACACCAGGAATCGAGGTTTGTGCGGTGCCTGGCTTGGTCAAGATGTAACCGGTTTCGTCAGTCTCGAGTTGCTTCTCGAAAACTTGAGTGGCAGGAATATGACCAATGGCGTAGAACAAACCGTTCACTGCCAAGTCAGACTCCTGCTTGGTCTTGTTATTGTATATTCTCAAGCCGTTCAAGAGCTTACCGTCACCCTTAGCCTCCCTGGCCTCGGTATTCCATAAGATTTCTAACTTTTCGTTTGCCTTTGCTCTCTTTTGCATAATACTGGACGCTCTCAATTGATCTCTCCGGACCAACATGTACACCTTCGAGGCGTACTTCGTCAAGAACAACGCCTCCTCACAAGCAGAGTCTCCTCCACCGATGACAGCCAATGGCTTGTTTCTGAAAATAGGCACCGCACCGTCACAGACAGCACAGGCAGAAATACCTTGCTGCCAGTAGGTCTCTTCGCCAGGCAAGTGCATTCTTTTTGCTGAAGCACCAGTGGCGATCACAACAGCATCTGTGGTGATCGGCTCTGAGTCCTCGCTGAACTCGGTCCACAACTTGAATGGTCTTTGCGAAAAGTCACACTTACTAATGGTCTCGGTAATCACCTCGGTGCCGAATCTGAGCGACTGCTGCTTCATGAGCTCCATCAACTCACTTCCATTGACTCCCTTGGGAAAACCGGGGAAGTTTTCAACGTCTGTTGTAGTGGTTAACTGCCCTCCTGCTGCAATACCGTTGGCCAACATGCCCTCGTATAACGTGGGTTTAATTTCGGCTCTCGCCAAATAGATAGCTGCTGTGTGCGCTGCTGGACCTGATCCAACAATTGTAACTTGATGATGAACCATTCTTTTTAAAAAATTATTATTTATTATTTTTCTACTATTCATAAAACTTTTAGAAGGGGCAGATTTGATCTATTTGTACTCGAGACTCGTCTTTATCGTCAAGATTCTAGTCCCCAATGTATTTCTAATGAACTTCGCACGATCCTTAATTTTTTTTTTCAGGCGATACCAGAGACCATCTAGATTACAATTACTAAGTAAGACTGGTCAGGAACGAGTCTATCTCGTTGAGGTTGTAGTGAGATTATTTTCAAGGTATATCGTGACCTTGGACTTGTATCTATGCCTATTTAAAGTACTATGATCTATATGTTTGACGAGATGAGCGAGTGAAGGAGTAGAAACAAATGCCACTGTATGCCGTAACGAGGTACGTGATAAGGAACGGAATCCTGCCGTATGTATGCTAATAGGAGTCTGGGGATGAAGGCCAGAGGGGCATCCGAGCGCAGAGGCCTCAGTGTAGTATGAAGTGGGTAATGACGGGCGACAGCAGGAGTTTGGGGTTCAATAAGACGTTTGTCATGAACCACTGTAGGCCCTTTCGCCGCTCCTCTAGCCACAGGGGAGACATCATTATGCGCAGAAGACTGAAGTTGCCTTTGGAGGGAAGCGGAGGAATTGCGACGTCGGGATGTTGCCTGACCAAGTCCAGGCGTAGTTTTTCGAGCTCACTGTATCTCTTATAGATTAGGATCGACGAGTGCGTAGCGCCATTCAACACGATCCGCAACCCCCACACCACGTACGACGGTCCATTCTGTCCCTCTATTATGTGGTAGTCGCCTACCAAAACGTCTGTGATGTGTGTGGCATCGATCGAGTTCGAGGGATGAGTGTGATCCTCTAACTGTATCGGGACAGGTAATATCTTATTAAGCTGGGTCACAGAGTACTTGCGTATCCTTTCTCTGTCTGCCTGTGTCATGACCGGCTTGACCCTGTATGTTTTAGCGTTGTTCTCTATTTTGTGTTGGTGCTAGTATCCTGTCGTGCTATCAGAATAATCGAAAATATTCTTTGTGTAATTAGGTAATCATGATAACTAACAGAATATCGACTCTAGTTCTCTAAGAAACGATTTGAAGTTATTAGCTCGATGGACCCCATAAAGAGTCGCTATACGCCATTTCAAAGGCTCGTCCACCGTTTTAAAGCTAGGAGGGACATACCCTTCAGGAAAAGATTTTTCGTCGGATATGACTTGCATGGTAATACCTACTGGGAATTTACTCTCGATGGAAATATGCTGAGACTCCGGAGAAAGCTTGAGCCCTACCAAAAGATGGTATTCAAGTCAGACTACACACCTACTATCCCTCCGCAGTGGTTGCAATGGCTCAGAAGAACCAGAGAGAAACCACCCTCCTTACAGGAGCTAGTCGATGACCAGATCAGGCAGCAGCGATTGAAGATTCTTGCACAACATGCAGACGCCAAATGGCATAGTGAGAAAATCAGGCTAGAGGAGGAGCAAAGACTGAAGCTAGATGCCGAGCTTCGAAAAGTCGAAGAGAGCAAGAAGAGCTTTGAGGAGGAGCAAAAAGCGAGTTCTGATCCATGGGCACAGGCAGATAAGCCTCAGTCAGATCCTATTGGCTCTGCTAGTATCAAGCCTCGTCCAAAGTAATGCAATCATTTAAAATCGTGTGGTTACTCCAACCTTGAGCTGTAAATAAATGTATATAGTATAAATCGCAGGTAATATATAAAACTTTCTTGATATTTGATGGGTATCATCAATAGGCTCTCTGAAGAGTCAATGTCTTGAGTAAAAAGATGACAAATGTTACTGCTGCTTGTGGCTCATATCTTTCACGCTGAAGACTTACTCGTCGATACTGTAATTTGGGAGTAAGAGCATTTCGATTCGTAGTATCATCATATTATCGCACAGAAAAATAGATGAGATGTGAAATCTATATTTCATAATCCATACAATTAGAGTATTAGAATGGGCGAGGAAATTTCTTTGTCAGTAGAAGAAACAAATGAGCTACGAAGAAAGATTGGGTTGCCCCTTCTCCCCATTTCGTCATCATCGAAATCCAATGAAAAAAAGCACGATGATTCAACAGAAGAGAGCTTATCGCTTGAAGAGACTAATAGACTAAGAAAGTCACTAGGATTACAGCCAATACCCACAAATAACAGTGATGTAAGTAACAACAGTCTGGAAAGTCAGAACTTTCAGAATTATCAATCAAAAATTCAAGCCAAACAGCAGGATCAGAAGTTACTCGAAAAGCTAGAAGAAGCTAAACTCAAGTCACTTAGTAAGAAATATACAGTACATAAGGAACCTGAGGAAAGCAGTGAAGATAAGCTTGATTCATGGCTCAGTAGACTTGGAAGTAAGCCCGAAAAGGCTAAGAGGAAGAATCACTTTAAGGAGAGCACGCAAACAGTTCAGCCTAGTTTAGCCCACGCCGAGGAAGAGTTGCACAAGCTTGATGATAATGAAATATTGACGTTACGAGACAATGATGTAGTAGAGGAAGAAGAAGACGTACTTGAGAATGATAAAATAAAACACCGTAAGCGCATGGATGAGGAAGCTAAAAACAGAAAGAGATTAGAAACTATGAAACAAGGTGGGAATCCTTTTGATTCTGGTTCTGAGAGCGACAATCCAGCTGAAGAAATTCTGAATGATAAAAACATCAGTGGCAAGAGAAAATTGGCGCATGATATTTCTGAATCCTTAGATGATGATCTTGAAAAGGAAAATATCAACAAAAGACCTAAAATTCCAATGAAAAAGTTGAAAAAGAAAAGTAGCTCTCGGAGAAAAAGAGAACTGGTTGTTCAGGAATTGGATGATAAAGATTATAACTTAGGCACTGTTATGCTAGATGACTTGGACGGTGCAGATGTTAATGACCTTGATGAAGAGAATGCAAGCTTACAGGAAACTTTAAGAAAGAGTAGAGCTGTTAAACAGAAGATTCGCATGAAAATGACCAAAGATGAGCTAGACAAAGAAATAGATAGTATAAGGGCCAATGGCCAAGAAGACGATGAGGAATGGGACATTGCTAATAAACCCGAGCCCGAAGTATTCTTATTTGATCACACTGATGGATTCCTAGGTATGCTTGATCAAAAGTTGCTATCCCCTAAAGAAGACAGGGCTGAAGATGTAAAGCAGTACGAAAATGAAATCGATAAGAAGGCTGATTCAGCAGTCAATTCTGTGGATGAACCCGCTCTATTGAATCCGCAGCCAAGCGTAGACGAAGAAAACAAAATTGATTTCAATTCAGGGCTTTCTTCCACACTTAGCTTCCTACGGTCAAGAAATGTTTTGAATGGCTCCTCATCGTCAGAGTCTAATAATACCAGACTCAAGCAAGAATTGTCGAAAAAAGCAGAGTTGTTCAAACTTAAAGTCTCAATTGAAGAACGCTTAGTCAGGGAAGAACTAGAGGCAGACAAAACTTTCATGAACAGGCCCAGAGAGGAAAGAGAAAAAATCATCAAAAGTGTCTTAGAACAGCGTTTGGCAGAAAAGAACATTGTGCCTCAAGGAAAAGGGCCCGTCGATAAAAATCTACCTTCTAACTACAACCCAACGGTAAAGCTTTCTTACAGAGATGACGTGGGTAATAGTTTGACGCAAAAAGAGGCCTATAAGCAACTCTCTCACAAATTCCATGGTGTGAATCCAGGGAAAGCGAAAATAGATAAGAAGCTAAAGAAGATGAGTGCCCAAAGCAAAGATAACCAACATAAAGATGAAAGAATTTTGTAAGACATCCTGTATACTAAATTATCAACTTGCCGAATTCGGTCCTGATTTTTAAGATAATTTCCAGACAATTATTAATTTTTTATGTTCTGCTCATTTCTGTAGCATGTTCTTTTTTTAGTTTTACAACGTAGCTAAGTAAAGAAAAATTAGTCTATGAAAGGGGATAGGCAATGAAGTCAGAGGTAGTATTCCAAGTGTCTGGTATGACATGTGGTGCATGCTCGTCTTCAGTGAACGAAGCGCTTGAGAAATTACCTGCGGTTATCGAAAGTTCCGTATCGCTAATGACGGAAGAGGCAAAAGTAATATACGAGGATACCGAGATACATCCTGACCAATTGATGGCGGCTATAGAAGATAGTGGGTTTTCTTGTAGCTTGGTCAAGATGTCGAAACCAGAAAAAGAGAATAACTTTGTCAGCACAAAGGTGAGTATTGAGGGTATGACATGTGGAGCATGCTCCAGCTCTATAACCGAAGCAATAGAGAAATTACCAAACGTGTCTAGTGTTTCCGTATCGCTAGTTACAGGAGAGGGACTTGTTGTCCATACACCAGAATTAAGTAAAAGTCAAATAATAGAAACGATAGAGAACTGCGGTTTTGACGCCCGAATTATTTCGAGTACGTCTAGTGCAGTGAAGGACTATAGTACAAAAGTTCAAATTAGAGGTATGACATGCGGTGCATGTACTGCGTCTGTGACAGAGGCTTTAGAAAATTTTCCTGGAGTCAAAAAGGCTTCTGTATCTTTGGTCACTGAGGACGCTATGATAGAACATAACGAGAACGTATCTCTCGAAACAATAAAAGGAATAATAGAGGATTGTGGGTTTGAGTGCATACCGACTGGTGTAAGTGAGGAGATCAGAAATATTAGTTTTATGAGTGACGACATCAACGAAGTTCTGTTACAGATATATGGAATAAACGATGATACAGATCTAGAAGAGTTCCTGTATAATTTGGAAGCCTTGTTGAAAAGTCTTCCCGCTATTATGGGTTTTTCATTCAAGCTCAAAGGCATGGTTGTATTCTCAGATGAGGAATATGCAGAAACACATCCTGCAAAATACAACAGGAACCACTCAGAGAGAGAAGATGACTCTGTTTATGAGGATTTTGTAGATGAATGTCACATAACCTTGAATAACTCTTTAATGGGTATAAGAGATATGGTGGATAGCTTGAATGGACTTGCCCATGGTATCGAGTTTTTTATTTCGAATTCTGTTGATCAATCGCATACAGCCCAGCTTAATGCATTAAGACGGGTGAAAGATATAAAGTATTGGAAGCGCAGCTTCTTTCTTAGTCTCTTATGTGGTTTACCTGTCATTATATTGAATAGAATTCAAAACCATGGCCGTTTAAATGAATTAACACTTTTTCCGGGATTTTATTTTGCCAGTTTGATTGAGTTGATTCTTGCTTCTGACGTTCAATTCAGAACAGGAGCTACATTCCACAAGAAGTTCCTCACTTTTTTGAAAAATGGAGGAAGGCAAGCAAGTATGGATGTTTTGGTTTCCATCTCCACATCAGTATCTTATTTTTTCTCACTATTGCTCATAGTTTCGAGTGTATGGCAAGGTCAAAGCTCTGGTCCGCCTCAGTTGCTCTTTGATACTTCGGTTATGGTTTTCATGTTCATAACTTTTGGTAAATGGATAGAAAATAAGGCTAAAGGAGCGACTTCTACTGCGCTTTCGAAACTTTTATCATTAACTCCTTCCAAATGTCAGATTGTTGCTAATACAGATGAGTATTATAGAGTTTTAAATTCAAAACCTGGCGAGAAAGATCTGTTTAATAATGCTATCTCGGATATAGCTACCAAAACAATTGTTATTGATTTAATTCAGGAAAATGATATTGCATTAGTTTCACCAGGTGGTAAGGTTCCAGCGGATGGGGTTGTTGTTTATGGAGAGTCCGAGGTTGATGAATCGATCATTACTGGTGAACAATTACCGGTTTTAAAAGTAAAGAATGATAGCGTCATTGGTGGTTCTATTAACGGTCCACATGTTATTCACATCAAAGTTACTAGAACTGGTAATAAATCTCAGTTAAAACAAATCATATCCTTAGTAAAAGACTCACAGGTAAATAAAGCTCCCGTTCAACGATATGCTGATTATATAGCGGCTCGATTCGTTCCCAGTATTCTCATACTTGCGTTATGCACCTTCGTCTTTTGGATATTAACATGTTATATATTTCTTGGGGAGGAGCATTTGCCTAAAATATTCATGGCTGATGTCAATGGGAAGTTTTATGTATGTTTGAGGTTAGGAATCTCAGTAGTTGTTGTTGCTTGTCCTTGTGCACTAGGACTTGCTGCTCCTACGGCAATTATGGTTGGTACAGGAGTTGGTGCATCGCATGGTGTTTTAATAAAAGGTGGTGATGTTCTTGAAAATGCAAGCGATGTCGATGCTGTACTTTTTGATAAAACTGGAACGTTAACTACTGGGGAAATGGCTATAACTAATGTGAGCGTAGACCCCTCTTTATTGACGTCCGACGAACTTTGGAGTCTAGTTGGATCATTGGAGAATCACTCGGAGCATCCAATTGGAAGAGCTATTACAAAATATGCTAGAACTAAATTGAACTTGAAGTTTGAAGAGGATACTTTTGATACCATGATTCAGGATGTAAAGGTTTTACCTGGTTATGGAATTTCAGCCTCTATTCTTTTACTGCACAAACAAAATCACGTTTATGATGTATGTGTCGGGAATCATAAGTTACTTGAAAAAAATTACAAGAGTATCTATGACAGCAAAATTGAAACATTTTCTAAAAATGTTTTTCTGTCAATAAACACCATTGCTCACATAATTGTGGATGATACTTACGTCGGATATATTGAGCTTGCTGATTCTTTAAAGCCCAATGCTAGAGATGTAATTGATTATTTACAACACGTTAAAAATCTCAAAGTTGGTATTGTCACAGGAGATCACAGACCTGTTGCTTTACATATAGCCAAGGAGTTGGGAATTCCTGCTTCTAATGTGTTTAGTGAAGTATTACCCACACAGAAGGATCAGATTGTGCTGGAATTGAAGGATAAAATTGGAGGAGTTAAACCTGCTAAAGTTGCGTTTGTGGGAGATGGAATAAATGACGCACCAGCTTTATCTCAGGCTGATGTAGGAATGGCAATCAGCTCAGGAACAGACATTGCTATCGAATCAGCCGATATTGTTTTAATTTGTGGAAATAAGTCCAAGTCCTCAGACCTCCCTTCCATAGTGTATGCATTAGACATATCTAACAAAACATTCTCTCGAATTAAAGCCAATTTTATATGGGCGGCTGTTTACAACATATTTATGCTCCCTTTTGCTATGGGATGTTTCTTAGGTCTTAACGTTATGTTACCTCCAGTAGCAGCTGCCGTAGCGATGGCATTAAGTTCTACGAGTGTTGTTATTAGTTCCTTGCTTTTGAAGAATTGGAAGGCACCAGCAATACCAAGTCATTCTTTGAGGCCAGCCTTTGAACTTGAATCAGAAATTGGAGATTCGTCAACATCCAAGCAGCTTTCTTTTGACGAGAGCAGTACGCAAGATGATAGCTATAAAGTGCGCTTTGTTACCTGGTTCAAGAATGTTTTTGGAAGAGGACATGGTAGATCTCCATCTTATGAATTACTTACTTCATAATAATTAGCTTAAAAATGTTTACGAGAAAAGTTCTATGCCAATATTTTAGTCAATAATATATGATAATACTTTTTGAATATCTTGAAAATTGTAGATTTTTAACTGGAATTTGGTGCAAATTTTGTAAAAGTTGCAAATTTGGTAGAAAAGGTTGCACAATTCATTAGCATAAAATATAACACTACTTTCCTCAAGATAAAATATTCTATTAAACTACTTATAATGCTACTGTGTAAACATACAATTACTTCTTTACACTTGAATTTCGTTACCAGAACATAAAAAAAAATTATTTATGTTTATTATTTCGAATATAAGAAGGGACGAAAGTCTTAGAATGCCTTTTTAAAGATATCAGTAATTGTAAAATGAAAGTTTACACTTTTATATTATTAGCACTTCTGTGCTTTGCTGTGGCAACAGTAATCAGAGATACTGCCGCTCAAAATACGGATATTTCGTTAGGAACAACATATGATGAAGCATCATCACATATGCTGGAAGTTGATGTAGAAAGTCGGGGATTGAAGAAAATAGGTAAGAAAGTAAAGCAAAATTGGAAATTGATAGGCTTATTGAAAAGCATACTCGCTTCAATTACCGAAATCGATGCTATAAAAAAATCTAAAAGTACTGTGGACGTCCAGAAAAGAGATTTAGTGGACGACTTACTTGAGAGGGTGTTTGTTGCACTAAAAGATTCTGGCCTTGTCAATTCAATTATCAAAATGTCTCTTACGGATGATGAAGTGAGACCAGCAATAACTCGTTTGACAATTGATTTGATTGAAGCAGATGTGATTCCATATGAAGAAATATTCGATGCATTACGAGAATCTGGTCTAGCAGTCGATGTTGTTAAAAAGTCCGTAACAGATCCAGAAACAAGACAAGGTTTGATTGAACTTACCAAGGAACTAATTAAGGAATTATTATTGTCAGGCGATATTAACTTGGGAGACTTATTTCCCGACAACAACAAACCATCGAACTCTCTGGTACCCAAATTAACGCTATAGTTTCATATTAAATTTGTCTCTCGATAATTACTTAATTTGTTGATCTAGTAATTCTATAATTTATTTGTTCAAGAATCGAGCATTAACTTATCGTAGTTGTAATTTTACCGTGTTAAGAAAGGCGAGAGGAAAAACTACTTTCTAAGTCAGTCTGGATGACAATGGCATCTCCATACATATCAATACTATACTTAAAACGATAAATAAGTTAATCCAATACCAATATGACGCATTAATATTTGACTTATACTATACAACATTTGCATAGTCAAAATATTCAATAATATTAATTAAAACATTCAAAAAAACTCTGTACGTGGCCCAACATTTTTCCTGGTATACCAACCCACAAAGTCCTTTAACGAAACTCTTGTTCGACGATTATCCTTATTCTGCAAAGAAACCGTGACAGTACTCACCAATTTGTTTACGTCGTTCGGCCTAACGTTTGGTAAAGACATTGTTACTTCAGATAACCAACTTATTGCCAAGTTCAGGTCAGGTAAAACTGTAAGTATTTTTAAAAGTAAATCATTAGCGTCTTGATGCGCATCAGGGGGAAATCTGAAGATCAATCCTTTCAAAACTGCTTCTATAATTTCACGCCCATGATTGTCCGTGGAAAAGAACTGCTTTATTAAAGCTTGAATTTTGGTATGATCATCTTGAAAGAATGAGATTGGAGGATGAGGCATTCCCCAGGACACTAAATCAATTAGAAAATGCAAGCATGAAATTATAGGCTCAAATTGCTCAAATGTATTAAGAGATAATATGCTTGTCTGAACAATAGAAACCAATAACTCGTAGTTGGAGCAGAGCTGTAAAGGGAAAAACATTAACAAATCATTCATCATTCTAAAATAGTCTTCTATCGTATCAGGCATATTCCTAATATTATGCTGTTCATGCTGAACAATCTCGAAGAACAGGGAACATTGAGTCAAACCGAAACCAAAAATGGCTTGTTTTGTCAGTTCTGAGCTGAACTCATCACCAAACTCAGATATCAAAACACCAGAAACCCAGAGATAACATCCATAATGCGATTGACGAAATCCAGAATGCAATACTGAGGCTATATCAGAAATTATCGGATTCAAATAGGTACTGAATGAGTGAACCGCATTTTTTGTTAACTTGAGTAAATGCTCGCAAATTTTTAAGGAACTAGCATATTTCTGAAGTAGGACCTTCGTGACTGGCCAAATCTTCTCTATGTAAAGAGAACAAATTGGGTACTCAGGTTTCTCAAAATCAGTGCATTTTAAAATGGAAATGAAGATGGTGATTATTTCAACTTGATCAGAAACCTGAGTCTCTAATTGCTCGTTCAAATTGCTATTCTCGTTTGCAAATTTTTCTAATGACTCGAGGGTAGGTTTTACAAACATGTAAAAGGTTTGATACATGTTTTCAAATGGAATCTTCTTAATCACATGAGCCAAACCATCAACAAGTTTGAATGTTGAGTCAATTTCTAATATATCCTTTATCAGACCATAAAGCATGTATAATTGTTCAAGGTAATTAAGCATTAATTCCGAACAATCATGACAAAAATACATCAAAGCGTGTGAAGAAGCTAAAATAATATCATTGTTTTGAATGCTAGAGTTACCTTCAAAGCCCTTAACAATGTAATTGATCTGAGGTTCCAAAAATTCTGGATGGTAGCTGGTCCATTCGGTATATCTTCCTAAAACTAAAGTAGCCGCATATCTTATTTTCTGATGGTCAGGCAATTGAACCAACAAGTTCATTATAATAGGCAACTTGGAATTTTCTTTCAAGGGAACTTCCTTCGCCATGGCCCTTAAAGAAAATAATGGCGCCTCAAGGTATTGCCATTTAGTACCAGGGTTTTCACCGCTTAGTATGCTTTGTATTTGCACAAAAGGTATGCTCAAAGCATTGTCGGCCCCAATTACAGCACAGCAGTCTTTTAAGACATCCCCCATTTCATAACGAAATTCTTTAAATTTATCTTCCTGCTCTCTATCACCATTGAACAAATCGTCATCTGGACCGTCTGTTGGATATGCTAAATGCTTTATAATGACAGATATTAATTCTGTGTATGTATCCCGAAATGCTTCTCTTGATTCCTTGAAATTTGGTAAAGTTAATAATTGCTTGAGCATATACCAAAAATAGAAGGTGTATTTAACCACATCCAAATCTTCATCATACTTGGAACACTCGAGTAATATAGACACAAGTGGTTTAAAATGGTAGGGGTTTTTGGCAATCAAAACATGCCATGACTCACACGCTTCTACGAAAAGCCTTGTAAACCCATTGAAAATGTCCGGATCCTGCAACTTTTCTTTGTCAGCAACCATGTATGAATTAAATTCCAAGAATTTTTGATAAAGTGCATCAATTAACTGGTAATTATCTATGTCTCGCGTCTCTCTTAATATTGTACAAAGACATTCTATAGCATTGTCAAAGGTATTTTCTTTCGTTAAAGACTGAAATAGTAAGTTCATAAGTGGTTGGATGTGTAGTACATCTTCTATCGGATATTCGGTTATCCAGTTGTTGAAGCACCCAAGTAAATTGGAGTTGTACTCTTGCGAAGATTCCGCCAAATTCTTCAAAAATAATAGCACCTCTTGTGCATTAGAAGTAATTAATTGTTTCGTTCTTACATTAAATTCTTCATCGGTTAATGGAGTTTTCTTGATGTCCAAAAGCTCTTCAGGTAGAACTTTTAAAAATTCCAATAAACATGGAATGGAACTCTCGATTTTGCTGATGATTTCACTTATCGGATTTGACCACTCAAGGTATTGAAGTGAGAGATTAGCGAGGGCTACGCAAATCTGCGTACGAACTAACCTATCAGAGTCAGAAGGATATGCCAATAATAGCTCAATCAAGCTATCTTTAAACTGTTCAAGACTCAGTTCTATTTGAGGCAAGTCATAGGTCACTTTAGCTCTCAAAGTTTGAGCAGCGAAAAGCCGTAACTCGAGAGCCTCATTCTTGTTGACCAATATGCTATGTATGATCTGCCATGCTTCACTTGATTTTTGAAATGACTCTAAGAACTTTGTTGCCTCCATCTTGTTCGCCTCAGATGCATTGGAATACATCATTCGCAATGCATCCTTCACTTGCACAATAGACTCATTCATCTTTGACTATAGCTTCTCGACAAGTAACGATGCCACTAGGGTTTTACTAATGTGAAAATAAAGCTGTATGCTAGGCCGTGTATGATTTTTGATCTCGATATATTAGTACGCCTATTGACCGGTGAAAACTTGTATGAATTTGTGTAAGGTTGTTCATTTTATGTCTCAAATGTCTTTAATGTCGCACACATGTCTGTCTTCTTCCTGTCCTCGTAGATCTTGTTTTTTTAAGCTGATTTGTTAATATTCTTCTAGAAACTACACTGGGATTGTATCCTCTTAGAACGAGATCTTCTTCAAGGGTAGACGGTAGCCTGCTAATTATATGGTGAAGTAACAGAATCTAAAGGCCGAATATCACGTGATACGTGATTTTTTGTAACACGTAGGTGAAGAGGCTAATTTTTTCGACCCACTAGGAAGCCATAGTTCGGACCCTTAAACATTTGACAACAGGAACAAGTTGTGTTGGTGGCTTTCAAGTTAATCCCGTGTTAGACAGTTAATATGAGTAGACCTATCGTTATTTCAGGACCCTCAGGATCTGGAAAGTCAACCTTGTTAAAGAAGTTGTTTGCAGAGTACCCAAACAAATTTGGATTTTCTGTATCTAACACCACTAGAAAGCCAAGACAAGGCGAAGTTGACGGTACAGACTACCACTTCACTACCGTGGATGATTTCAAGAAAGCAATTGAGGAGGGTAAGTTCATAGAGTGGACCCAGTTCTCGGGAAACTACTATGGTACCTCATACAAAGCTGTGGAGGACGTGAATAAACAAGGAAGAAAATGTCTCTTGGACATAGATATGTATGGAGTCAAGGCAGTGAAAGCCTCGCACTTGAATGCTAGATACTTGTTCTTGAGGCCTCCTTCCATTGATACCTTGAAGGAGAGGTTGGTGAACAGAGGAACCGAAACGCCTGAGTCGATTGAGAAACGTCTTGCTGCCGCTACTGCGGAGATTGAATATGCCGAGACCGGTGCCCATGATCGCATCATAGTGAATGACGATTTAGAAAGAGCATACAAGGAATTTAAGGACTTTATTCTTACTGAAGATTAGTCGCTAGTCGCTCATTCAAAACATAAAGTTCGAGTGAAATTATATAAATAATACGTAAACATCAAATCAAATACGACAATGTGTTCAACTACTTATTTGTATGAATGATAGTACTGTGTTGATTTCTAGTCTCGTTTGTCCGTCATGAACAATTGACACTATTAAAATCCGGGAGAAAAAGTGCGTTTTTGTAGTGTGACAATCTGAACACATATTAAGCTTCGAAGCAAGTGCCAATCAACACATTACACTATAAGTTATTACATCACAAATCTTATCCAATGACTAGCAAATTACCTTCGTCTTTTGACGGAACTACAAAGAATGAAGAGTAAGTCTCTTTTTTAGGGGCACTAGCTTTTGACTAGTGGCTTATCCCTTTGGAGTAAGATTCTAATCTAACATTTGTAGGGAGATGGATATACTACAAAAAATGATTTTTAAATGCAAGCAGCAGCCAATTGTGCCTATAGGTACCTTAGCAACAACCGGTGCCATTTTCTTAGCGGCAAAGTCGATGAGAAGAGGGGACCGTGTGAAAACTCAAGTGTATTTCAGATACAGAGTGGGATTTCAACTTGCCACGTTAGTAGCGTTAGTTATTGGAGGTTACTATTATAAGACTGAAACCGAGGTCCAGAGGCAGACGAGAGAGGACAAGTTGCTCGAGAAGGCCAGATCAAGAGAACGGATTTGGATTGAAGAGCTCGAAAGACGTGATTCGGAAATCCAGGAACGTAAAAAGAGAATAGAGCAGTCAAGAGCAGAGCTTCTTGAAGCAGCAGGAAAAGGCTTCAACCCTGATGATGAGAAAAAAACCGAAAAGGAAAACGAATGAACCCTCCGAAATGTCTAATTTTTGTATATATTATCCATCTTTGTAAATATGATTAAGTTCAAATATAATTTGGTATTTTTTGAGACTGAAAGAGATCGTTTGTGTAGTGATATCCTTGATGCTATCTACAAATAAATCTTGACTTCATTATTATTTAGAATCAAATCAATAGATAAGGAAAGTGTTCAGAGACTGAGTAAAGTATTATCTATATTTAAGAAAAGATGAAATTGAATGAGGGAAATATACACTTGAGGAAACATGATTGAAATTACTATAGCTGTAGCCAAGCATATCTGAACTTGACTAGTTATCTGTACCATTTATGTCAAATTCACCAAAGAAAGCATATATTTCATCCATCATATCGATTATTCCGTGATGTGTAGTAACATGAGTGGGCTCGGCATCATTCAGAATGCTTGAGTATAAAGCTTGGACTATAGATTGCACTTTAATGAGACCATCCTTAGATATCAAATCGCTCAAAACATTCAAAATCGAAGGAGAAAAATCACTGTACCATCTATGACTCCATACTAATAGCTTTATACAGCTTTCAAGTATCTTCTCATTAAGTTGGCCAACAATTTTAGAAAGATTTGGGACAGGATTTCCGGTTTGGGCACCGTAATTTTTTGTGAGTAACTTGGCTCTTTCCATCTGATAATATTTTAACATTTCTCTAGTAGACTTAGCAGAGAAGCGTCCACTTAAAGCATTTGCAAAAGCAACAGACCCTTCCTTGAAATGCTTTAATCTAAATGCTACTGAACCCAAGATTTCCCATTCCAAGGTTGTCTTTTTGTACTCTATTTGTTGCGCTTGAAAATGGACATATTCTGCCTGCCACATAGTATAAGCACGCAAATCTTCATATAGAAGCATAAACAAATTGTCCAACCATCTCTCGCATAATCTTTTTCTCTTGAACTCATCTTCCAAGACGTCAACGGATTCATTGCCATTCAGTTCTTTTATTGGCGATTTAACAGCAAGGGTTGAAGAAGCATCGTTTTCACTAAGTCCATTCTCCTTAGATTGGTCATCATTGCGATTTTCATCAGGTACTACCAAATCCTTCTTTGAAGTATTAATATTTGCATTGCTGCTATTTTTGTCCTTTCTGTATTCTTCTTCCATCACGAATACCTTAGCTCTATATTTAAGAAGTGCCTCCCACCCTGTCTTGTTGACAATATTAGTGAGTAAATCATAAGCTAAAGCAAAGGTAGACTTTAAGTTAGCGGCTGGTAAATTGGCTAACTGAGGATCTAAATTTTTTTGTTCATAAGTTATGTCAGAGCTTTGTAAGCTAGAGACTTCTTCTAAAGTAACATCCACTGGAAAGGGTAAATGTAAATCTTCACCACCCCCCTTAAGAGGAACAACACGCTTTAAAACATATTTTTCCTTATGTGAGTTCATAGGACATGAATTAAGAGTTAGTAATGCATTCTCAAAATCGTTCAGCTTAGTATAAGCTTTGACCAACATGGCCCATGTTTTGAAGTCCGAAGGAGATGACTTAACAGCTTGCTTTGCTATACTAAGAGCAAGGTCAGTACGTTTTTTCTCTAAACAGAATTCTGCTTCAAGCAAAAGTAAGTCTGAATCTCTTTTGTTTTCATGTATACCTTCGTATATCACCTGGACTGCTTTTATTTCCTCGTCTTTCATTAAAAGAACCTTCGAAATAACACTAATTAAAGCAGGTTCATCCTTTCTTAAACGCTCAAGAATTTCTAAAGCTTGATCATAACTTTGCGTTAATTGGACAACTTTCAAAAAGCCATCTACCAAGTAGTTCGAAATAACAGTGGGCTGTGGAATATCAACACCACATCCAAGCTTTGACCCTTCCCAAAATAATTTTTCGAATCCTTGTAAGAAGTAATCTAGCAAACTCTTCGAGGCCTTTCCAGCATTGAAAGGGTTAAGCTTTCTAACTTCAACAAGGCCACCTAACTTGTTGTTATCATCATCATCGGAATCAATAACACTCCGTACAACTGACGAAATAAAAGTTTCAAGCCAAAGACGCTCCAATTCCTGATCACTTATTTTATCTTGAATAGGCTTGCCTCCAATATCGATAATGCTATTTTCAAATTGTCCTGGAATATGCACCGTGACTCTCATATCGACTTTCGAGAAAGCATTGAAAGTAGAATATGTAAGCTGGGGTACTTTCCAGTATTTCTTCTCGCCAAACCAGTATTGCAGTTTCGAGGTTATCAACGTCGCCAAACCTTGAAGGTGGGCTGCTATGGAAGCCGAATTGGACGTGTTAACTCCTGTGAAATACAAAAACGTCCCAATTTCAGTGTTCTTCTTCGAAGTGAAAGACTGCTTTCGAATAGTACATATATCAGGAGGCCCTAAATCAACGAACGTGTGTAATCGCCCTGTCCTCTCGATTATTGACGAATCAATATACGCCTCTTTCGCTCTATTCTTGTTAGTATACGTATTCCCAATTTAATTGTCCTATGTCATGTGCCATTGAAAGAACTTTTACATACTCAGGAATAGATGCCAATGTAGTTTGAAGCATACTGCTGTTCCCTTATCTTTAGGATATGTCTCAACAAAAATATACAACTGGATAGCTGTACACTCTGAATTATTTAAGGTTGTATTGCGAAATACGCACCCACTGGAAGAAAAATTGATTATGTAAGAACATAACTTAATTACTTACAGCTAAGTCTGGAGAACCAACACGTAAGAGCGTTGAAAGGTGGAATCGAGCATTATAACCAGTTGATATGTATTATGTATGGAATAAAATTACAGCTGTATAGAATTACAGTCATTCATGAAAAGACCAATTTTGTACGAACGCATGGTCTTAATGGGAGGACCTGTAAGTGACGGGAACTAAATTGTAAACATTTCTCTAGTTTCTTAACAACTGATAACCCAACATTAGTGTGTCTTTTGTTTCTTACGATCGGCAGCATTTGCAGTAGAATCGTCTTCTTCTTCATCGATATCAGTCCAATCTCTGGCCGTGAGACAATATTTCTCCGGTGGCAAGTTGAGTCCCCATTTTGGGATTACTGGGGGCAAGGGCTTAGCATTTCTCTCGTTAGCAAGCTCTAGAAGTAGCTCCTTTTGGGGGGCAGGCTTAAACTGGTAGTTTGTACGTGCGGCTATAGCTAGTCTGATATCATCGGCATTCACAGACGAGTTAGCAGACAGGGAACTGCTTGATGACTGCTTAACATGATCATTGTAGACCACTGCATCTCTGAGTACAGATGTCGAATAACCTAAGGAATGTTAGTATGATAGACATGATGATTGCTGGAATTGGATACACCACATTAATACATACGAAACGCAAAATCCATTAGCTGCAAGGGAACATGATCCTGATAATTTTGAATGCCTTGAGTAGCAAATATCAAATGTAATAATCTCACGTCCCTTGGGACAGGGTTAGTGGCATTTTGTTGATTGCTGGGATCTTGATTAAGACCCGAGATGGTATCTGGAGCTTGTTTATTATTTATGCTCATTCTGGCTTTCTAAAAGACGGCTAGTAATGGGCCACCTAATCTATCCATTAATATGAACAAAGCCTTCCAGATTATGAATTATACACCTTAATTTCGGGCGATAAATTTAATATATGTGGGTTTTTCAATATTGAGATTAAATTCAAATAGTGCGAAGGAGTATCAGAATCGAGTGCCCTGGTAGCTCTGAGGTTTAGCAAAGAGAATATGTCAGAAGTCAATAGAGAAGAAATCACAGAACTGGAAGATTTCACCGAAGTGCCTCGTCCATCAGGTGAATATAATCACTTGGAACCCTTTGAATTTCTAGATAGACGGGATCATTCTAATACAGCATTGATAATATTGAATCAAAATCTAAAGAGTTCCAACTTAATAAAGTTATGGTCAACCACCATTTTGCATGTTTGTGCTGATGGAGGAGCTAACCAATTGTTCGACAATTTTGAACTGGAAGAACAGAAGAAAAGCTTTATACCTCATTTTATTGTCGGTGATTTAGACTCTATAAGACAGGATGTACGAGCCTACTATGAAGACAATGGCACAATTGTTATCCCCCAGACCTCTCAGTATGCCACTGACTTTACGAAGGCCCTTATACTTGCAAAGATATACTTTCACTCTGATGAAGCGAAGGATTTCCTCAGAAAGAGCTCTTCAATAGAGACGGAGAGTGGAATATTGCATTATAATACGACTCTCGAGCAAGAAGATAGCACAGCAATTACTGTCTACGCAACTGGTGGTATAGGTGGCAGATTTGATCAAACAATACATTCAATTAACCAATTGTTCAGGTTCAACGAATCCGATCCTGATATCAAACTATACTTTGTGACAGACTTCGACATTTTACTTTTACTCCCTAAAGGTACAAACTATGTGTCCTATCCGTCTAAGGAGGCATTCAATCGCTCCACTAAAGTGCCAGTTTGCGGATTATTACCATTGGGATCGACGGAAGTATGCCTAACTACAAGAGGGTTGAAATACGATGTTTCCAACTGGAAAAGTAGCATGACTGGAAATGTCAGCTCCAGTAATGGAATATCTGGTATCAATGGTTTTATTGTTATATCCGACTATCCCATAGTTATAAATATAGAGATTGATTTCAATAAATCATGACTTAAGCAGGAACGATACGGGAGATCGATTTACCCTATAATCACGTGACTATTTCGACGAGGGAAAATTCAAACTAGAAAATTTCGACTACTACCGCTGTCTTACAACAAGAACAGTTTATTCGAGTTCAAGGCGGGTACAAGATGTTCAGGGCCTTATATTTTGGTACTGGTTTTAGGAAAATAGGCTCCAGGCTATTGTCAATAACATCTAGACCTATGGTGGACAGTCTTATTGGGCTTGAATCAAGAAAGCAGGCATTCATCCAACAACCAATTACTCCTAGCTTTATAGTTAATCACTACCAAAGTCATACATCGATAATGACCCAGTTGCCTGAAGTTTCTTTTGAAGAGGTAGAGGATGGATCCAACCAAACGATTCATTTGGATTCGGTTTTGAGGAAAAGAAGATTGAAGATGAAGAAGCATAAATTAAGAAAGCGAAGAAAGGAACAAAGAGCTTTAAAGAAGAGGCTTGGAAAGATCTGAATTAGAGTGACTATGTATTTTCTGATTTGTTGATGGGCTCACATACACATCTTTCATGCTATTCTTTTTTTCTACTCCAAACCTTTTCTGCATCATTAGGTTCTTATTGGATATTCGAAGATTGCTACCGAATATATGGTTACTTGTTCGGGCCTTGCATGAAAGAGGTAGGATTCCACTTATTCTACTTGACTTTGAAACCTTCAAATTTCAATATGGTAGAAAAAACTTCGATTTACAATATCGTCCCTTGTATATATAACAATAAAATGAATATTTACTTGCGTTTACTTTCATCAGAATATGCCAATACTACATGTCTGTCTTGCATTTCTCTGTTTTTGTTTTACTAACCAATCTTAATCGGTAAAACTTTTGAGAGTTCAAAAATTTATTCTCAAGACTATAAATTTGAGTCATTATATAGTAAATACCTAGAACACATCATGACCAAGACTATTACATTTGTCACTGGAAATGAAAACAAATTGAAAGAAGTTCTTGCTATATTGAAGAATGGCACGTCGGAAGAGCATGCTGTAAAAGACTATGAAATAGTGAACAAGGCAATTGATTTAGATGAAGTACAAGGAACAATTGAAGAAGTTACTATTCACAAGGCAAAACTGGCAGCAGAAAGAATAGGAGGACCTGTTCTTGTTGAAGATACATGTCTTGGATTTCATGCATTTAATAACTTACCAGGTCCTTACATTAAATGGTTTGTCAAAGCAGTTGGTTTACAAGGTCTCAACGATATGTTGTATAAATTTGAAGACAAAGGAGCCAATGCAATTTGCACTTTTGGCTACTGTGAGGGCCCTGGTGCTGAAGCGATATTATTTCAAGGTATTACTGAAGGTAATATAGTCGAAAGTAGAGGTCCTACAAATTTTGGTTGGGATTCAATCTTTGAACCAGTTGGTTACTCACAAACCTATGCTGAAATGGATAAGGTGCTTAAAAACTCTATTTCTCACAGATACAGAGCTTTAGATAAAGTTAGAAACTATCTCAACGATAATTAACTTTCAAGAGGATGATTAGCCTTTTACAAATTTCTAGATTAGTGAACGCTACATTGAAAAACTATTCGACATAAATAAGATTATGGGATGTGTGTGTGTATGAGACTGGAATAATATATATTAGCCAATATTATATATTTTTCATTATTAGTAATATTATCGTGATAAGCAAAGGTGTGTATCAGGCGTCAGTAGCATCATTAAAATCATTATTTATTGAAATAACCAAACACCTTATGAAAGAAACCTTTTTTCTTATGTTGGTGCCCCAGCAGAGTATTGCTCCCGTGACTGCTAATAGCAGCCAAATTAACCGGAGAGTCTTTATGGTTCAGGCTTCCACCAGAGTTTTGTTGCGTTACCACATTGCCAAAACCTCCTCGACCAACTGAAAAAGATTTATTAGAGGCAACAGCATACAACTCATTTTCTTTACTAGAATTATGAGGGCCGTCAACATCTTGTACTTTCCTAGTTAACTCTGGATTATCATTTTTAAGCATATTACCATATCCACCTCGACCTGTGGAGACCTTAGCGGTATGTAGTTGTGGCGTATTTGAACCTTGAGGAACCAACTTTGGAGAAGGAAGCAGGGAAGAGGATGCTATATTTCCTGCCCCTCCTCTTCCAGTAGAATAGTATACCTTTTTTTCTTTGAGATTATTCTGTTCATGAGAGTCATGATCCTTGCTTGAGTGAGATTGAGATATATCAACGCCATCTATATCTCTATTATCCACAATATTTGATTCAGAGGTAATACCACTAGAAGTTTGGATATTTCCAGCACCTCCTCTGCCTGTTGAATATGCCATTTTTTCTTATAAGTTAATCCCTGGCATTTATTATTGTATTATGGCCGGTTTCCATTTAATCTTGTTCTTTGAGAGGTCACGCGCTCAGTGAACATTATTTTTGTCAGGCATTTCTTGAGAAATGCTTAGAACCTTTAGATCATCGATAAGATCTGATTTTCGGTTTAAAGATGTAATGTTATGGTCCTTGTTAGCAGTATTTATTATATAATACAAGGCACCGGCTGTGTCTTCATTGTTTGTTAAGATATCCAACGAAACAAGAGATGTGTCGGATTTGTTGACTTCAGTATTAAGTTTAACGGAATTTACTGCATCAATATGTGGCTTTTTATTGACAGGAACAAAATTATTGAGCGGTGAGCTATCAAAAGACAGTAGACGCTTTACCTGAGTCGCTTCTGTTTCTTGGTCTCTACGTAATACCTTGATATTCGATAAGTTTATTCGTGATTTCATAGGGGTCCTCCTGCGAATAGCGTGTTTAAATCTATCTCTTTTGGATATATGCTCAATTTGCTCAGGATGGATGTTTTCCTTTTCCCTGCTAGTATCGGGCTTTCTCTCCCATGTCCTCTCCTTGATCGTCGCCAATGATTTTGCTTTTCTGGGAATTGACTTGAGAAAGGACAGCTTAGATTTCTGGGACAGTGCAGTTTGTTGGGACGCAATGGAACTTCTTTTACGCAAGATGTTGCTTTCATTGGTGTGATATGGGCTCTTATAGTCTTGCTCCACGTTGTCCTCGAATGGGTAGAAAGTCTCCCAAAAGTTTAGCACTGGCGACTTGACGGGGGGCGGGTTTGGTGCTTTCGCTCTAGGAATGAAACTTCCCTCGGATATGTTGAAAATCAGAGTCGATGCAGTGCTGTTGATTCGAGCAGTGCTTTCGTTATCTTCATGAATCTTTATTCTCAGACTAAAGATGTCGCTTTCTTCAACCACATTGCCAGATGAGTCATGGATGTCTAAGCTCGTGAGAGTATCAGGCAATCCGCCAGACCGAGAAAACGTCGACATAGATACTCTGTTCGTAGCATATTTTTTGATCGAGTTGAATCTTTGTATCGAACGTATAGACAATGATTTCCTACGTTGCATTTGAACCTTTTTGCTAAATTATTCTTAGGTATCCTCTGGATCCAATGGTTCTGCGATTGAGACTGTACTAAGAAGACTCAAGGTGAGTGGAAATTACTGGCTTTATCAAGCATTGTCTTTAAAAACCCTTTATTTTTTGCAACACTTCCAATAGTGTGGTGTATCATTTAAAAGAAGAGATTTCGCACATAAGTATCGGCCGCCTTTTTCTTGCAACAGAACGCTGCTGTAAGAAATATAGCCTGTACTTGTGCTTCTAGAGGAGAAAGCAGCATGAACCAGTCGAAACGTGTTTGGTTTTCGACTCCGAAATATATTCTATGGCTCCCGAACTTGTAACATGCGTATACAAACTGTAGCTCGTTAGTGTATTTTTAATCTTTGGTATAACCTGTCAGAGAGCAGACCATTACAGGTCTCTCAGTGACAATCAGAGGAGATATGGACCGGCATACCGACCAAAGAGCCTCTAACTCCATTTCCTTAGTGCCGTGTCAAGTGATTTAGAATGGGGTTTCAGGTAGTGCGCGTCGCCAAGATTACTACAGGATGTCAAACCTTCTACTGTCGTACTACACGAGCGTGATTCAGATACGTGTTTCCCCTAAGGCGTCTCTAGTAACGAATCAGACGGGGTTTTCCCATCTTAAGAGACCCCAAGGGATGAAAAGTTCGACCAGATTAAGAAAAAGAGAACGTAAACGTTATACTTGCTAACATTTCGGAAAAAGTAAGGTGAGAATCACCTATAATTTCCTAGATTGATAAGCCGCCCGCGGTTAGAAATATTAGCTGGGGTAGGCGCCTAAAGCATGAGTGTCTGGGAGATATATGAGGCGCCATAGCAAGAATTAAAAAAAGCATATGACTTTTAGCACCCGTAAACAGAAATCGGTAACGCACACTATTGCTGGGAAGGAAATTAATGGCAAACGATGATCATTGATTGCTGCAAAAATAGAATTCCTGCCTTTAGATAGCACCAGAGTGATTTTGGAAGTAATATATATATATATGACACGAAGGGACCAAAAGTGGGATTTTCTTATTATTATAAATTATTCTAATATACTGAGCTTAGTATCGAGTTTTTGGTCAAAACACAAGTTTAAAAATGCAATTTACTAAGGTTATTATCTCTGCTTTAGCAGCTTTGACAGTCACAGAAGCTGCTAGTAACAACAGCAGCTCTTCTGCTGCTGCTGTTCCTAATGTGAACCTTCAAGGTGCTGGTATGGCCATTATTGGCGCAGGTGCCGCAGTTGCAGTTGCTTTGCTTTAATCGATTGTATTAGGTGTATAATAATATAATATAATTTATAGGTTGTTTTAGATATAATTGATTAATATTGTTCATTAAACAAGGCTATGTAAAGTTAAAAGTTACTCTGAGTAGCTAAACAGGCTTTCTGTAGACGAAGTGTTCTCGTGGATGTGCTGGAGCATAATATCTTTGTGGTGTTTAGATGTGCGGAAGAGCAGCTGGAGGTCGTCGGCGACGATTCGCTTGCTGGGTGTCGTATTCTGGAGGGACTGCTCATTCTCTTGTATGCCCAAGGATTTGAAGACTTGGTCTATGATTTCGCTTCTTCTGACTTTGTACAACGCTATTTGCTTCTGCATTTCGTTAAGCTGGTTAATTAACAGGTGATTTTGTTCTATGAGTTCTACAACCAGTCCAGAGTCAGCCTCTAGAGTGATGAACGCAGAATCCAGGACTTTGAGTGGCATGGTCTTTAGCTGCATCAACTTCTCTCTGACGTTAACGCCGGACGCACCACCTTGGTCATTTCTCCAATCTCGAATGCCGTGATCAACTATGGAAGAAACATTATTTTCTTTATTAGGGCTACCAAAAGACTCAACCAAAATTTTATGTAGCTCTTTGTCTAGCTTAGTATCAGTGGATAGAAAGTCGTTTGCACTCCATGTGTTTTTCCTAATAGGAGAGGAAGTTAATGTTCCATTTTTGTAGTAGTTCTCTTTATTTTCCTGGATTGAATTGTGAATGGTATCCCCCGAATAAATGGTATATTTACCAGCGGGCGATGTGTTTATCTGTTGAAACTTAGTAGGTTTCATTTACTTTCATTTAAGAATCTTCATTGTCATATAAAAAGAGAGAACCTATAAGGACATATAAAAGACAATAAATATAAAGTTCACAAAATTGATTTGTGAACATGTTATAGTTGTCATTAATTCTGAACAGCTTTTAGCACCTAAGGATATCGGAAACCTTTCTCTCAGGATCTAGTTGACTTCTGAATATTCTCATGACATTTGGTAAATTGGGATTCGTTATGGCTTTGAGGCAAAGATCGTCGGACCTACCCAAGGGCTCAACTCGAGGGACAAGAGCACAGAAAAGCTTCAATAACGAAGCATCCGAGATAACAACAAGATATTTATGAGTATTAGGTTGATTCTATGCAAGTGTAAGGAATTTGAACATAACACTTCATAGCATCTAACTGTATTCATCCTTGTATCAATGTCAGAAATACTGTACCGTCCTGCAAAAATTCAATATTTAATTCATCAGACTAGAAAACATCAGGAAGTCTCTCAATAACATACAGGTGACCACCAACACTCATTATTGGAATACCAGGAACCTTCCTTATTCTTCTCTTCAAGTCAGCATCATTCGTAGCAACAATATAGCACTTGTGCTGTATAACTCTGTTAACGATACAATCATCAGCATATGTTCCCTTATGAGAGCAGCTCAAGCGCTGCATACGATGGTCCTTTGCCAATCTCAAGGCAATTCTATATTTTGGTCCAAGCTTTTCCAATTCTGCCATAACGCAATCTGTAATTATAGGAATACATTTAGCGTATAAAGCGTCCATGAGACCACGAACTATATCTATTTTCTTTTGAATGCTGAAGTTTATGAAATTTGTATCAATGAGTACTTGATAAGGTGGCTTGATAGCTTCGTTAAATTGGAAAAATAATGATGACGATACTTGGGGTACATTTCTTGTAAGTTCTGGGTCTTGTTGATCTTTTCTATTCTCCGTAATTTTTTTTTTATCATTTATTCGCTGATCTTTTGGATTTATTGCCCTTTTAACCAATGCAAACTTTCTAGTTTTCTTCGCTTTACCCATGGTGTTCTAAATGAAGTTATATGAGATTTAAAAAGAATTAGATATTTTTTCAAATAAGAGCGCGATGACTTATATTATGGTGTAACTATAACATTGTGCGAAAGTAAAGAGCACTATGATTACTTTACAGTTCAATAAAGCTCATTAGAGTATTTAGGTATATTACATCTATACAACTCGCAAGCCCACTAACCCTTAAAGCTCTTTAATAATTTGATAGTCAAACCCCTTTCCATTTTTTTCACTACGTTTCCAAGTTATTAGCCTTTTTATTGTAAAATCATACTCGAAAATCCTTAGTGTTCTATCCGTATCTTGTTTCAAAGTAGTTTTACTAGTATCACCAGTGACACCATTATAACATAGCCATATATTATTGGAAACCGCTCCGTTCTCCATGGTCTTTTCATCTAAAATACAAGCGTCATTCTCATGCTCATGTCCCACAGCAATAGCATGATAGCCACAGGATACAATATCGTCTCGAATCTTTTTGTCAGCTTTAGAATTGAGATCATGCTTTTGGTTATAGGACCCAACTAGTTGGAATACACCAGCTGGACGGAAAATGGGTAAGGGGTAATGGAAGAAAAGTATCTTTGCATTATCTTGTGAAACGGTTTGATCAAGTCTATAAAGAAAGTTGACCTGGGATGTGTCTATTTGCCTACCTTCAGAATCAAGTACGGTGACAAGTAAGTATTGTTGGGGATCATTTTCACGCCGTAAGGTTATATAGTGGTTTGATAACCCATGTTTGTCTTTTTCAGGGATAGTATTATAACTTCCAGGAAGAGAAGAAATGAAAGAGAGAAGTTCAAACTTACGCAGCTCTAAGTTTGAAGCATGGAATTCATCAGTGTCCAGTTCACCGAAAGTGAAAATAAATGGAATATTCCGCTTTATTATTGGCGCTAGCGCTTTCAATATTGCAGACTTGTAGTCATAGCATTCACGAAAATCGAGCAAGTCTCCTGTGATGACGACAAGATCGACAATTTCCTGTCTCAAAACATCATCTATGAACTTCACTGTATTCATGTCACGACGATACTGATCACCAACAGATACCTCGAAATTATTGGTAAAGTGCAAATCACTAATTTGCATAACTCTTACCTTATCATTCTTTATAGTAAGCACACCTTCTTCTCTTGCTCTTCTGAACTCGGATTCTTGTCTTTGAATATCATCCTGTTTAGCTAATGAGAACTTTAGCAAGCTTAGATGCAATGGCTTTTGTGTTAAAAATGGTAAAGATAGCTCCTGGTCCTGGAAATGCCACATATCCCTGCTATCTTGAAGATCTCTTTCGCCGACAAGAATATCGACGTAGCGGATAATTTGCGTCTTATCAAAGTCTGCCGAGCTCGAATCCACGTATTTCTTCCATAAGAAGAATCGACCTACCTTGGCGTGTGTCCAGCCATCACCAGGTGGTTGCACAGGACTCATGCTCACCTCAAAATCTGTCATACCTCGAGTAGCTTTTCCCCAGGGAACTTTTTTCAACTCAAAGTAGTAACTATAGGGCGACCAACTACGGGAGTATCGTGCCAAGTTACCATCCGTTCTAAACCATCCGGGCTGCGGCTCGCACAGTCTCCACTTAAGACACCTACGTATATTAATGTCTACTATCACATCTTCGTACAGTCTTCGTCCTAGTGTGATATCCTGTTTCTCAACGGGCTGCCGCAAGCCAACAACCGTTCCCCATAATATCAAAATTAGCAATAGCAGAGCTAGTCGCTTGCTACGTCGGCTTATGTTGCGTATAAACTTCATCTCACGTTATTTAGCAGACGGGTGATAAATGCTGTCCAACTTATTTTTCAACTATTTAGAGCAATGGTAATTTATTCAAGGTGTGAGAATTCTAACACTTGGATCTGAAATTTTAGGTCTTCCTATTTTTTATATTTATTCTAGCAAAAATTTTCGAAGGAAATCAAGAGATTTTTATGCCTGCTCTAGATGATTTATATTGATATCCAACTACAAAGTTGTAAATTTAGAAACCAAATATTCTATGCGATGTGTATATGCACATATTAATAGATGTAATAGTATGTAATCGTATTTATATGTGTCGAACTCATCACAGAATAAACGCGAGTACTGCATGTATTGTCCTAGTTAATTTATCAATAAGCGAGTGCCAATTTGAGCATGGCCATGGGCCTCGGACTATATTAAGCTGGGCTCACTCACTGCATCTGCATAAGTGGATGCCGCACCGTTATCTTTATTTGGGGATGTGGAACCCACACTGTCCATATGTACCAACTCATTATCAGATTCAAAGAACGAGGACACAAAGTCATTTGAATGGACTGCAGAGTTCTCTAAAAGTGAGTTACATGCGTACATGAGCAGGTAGGGTCGAGAAAGAGATTGGGTATATGCGCTTATATCATGTTGAATGGATGTGAAATCGACCTCGTCCAGGTTTACCTCCGTAAGTTCGTTCTGTGTGGAGTAAGACGCCTTTTGGTGTACCCAGGTATTAGACCTCGATCTAAAGTAGAAATCAGTGTCCGATAGTATCACGCCAATAAGCAGGTATGGGGAAGGTTGGTCCAAACCGGACTTTCGTATGAAATTCAAAACGTTGTCTACGATCCGCACATCTGACAGTGAGTACTGTTCGTTCACTAGCGCGAGTTTCTCCGACAAGCTTTCCTTCTGTGCTGCAATAGTGTTGGCTATATTTTTGAGATCGTCGACTTCTCTACCCTGGCTATCTAAATAGTTAATTGACAGATCTAACAACCCCTTGATTCGTTTGCCGTCGAAAGAGTTCATCCTCATTATTTCCTTGGTGATTTCTGCCCTTTCCAGGTGTAGCACGCTCTTTAGGCGGTTCATTTCAATAAGAAGGTCTGCGTACTTGCTGCTGTAAATTTCTGGATAAAATACTTCGTCGAGGTGAAAGCTAGATGAGTTATACGCTTCCTCTTCACTGACAAACAGCACAGTCAAGATCTTTGCACCCTTGATAATTCTGACATTACCGAGCATTTCTAAATCAGCACCCCAGAAAAGCTCGTTGAACGAATCATATATTGTACGTGCGTAGAATTCGGTATCCACGTCTATGGTGAATATATTATTGATTATTTCATCGTTTGCGCTTTCGACACTGGATTTAAAAAGCTCGTTAACATTAGCAGATTCTCCGTGAACATTACTGATTGTCTGACAAAAGCACTCATATAGCTTAGGCAAGAGTTCATCCACGCGCTCAATTCCATCCTGTAGAACTTCTTTAACGTTAGAGGGAAGATTATTGATCAAACCATCTGCGCTCATGTATGCCCTGTCGCTTAACCCATTCAAAAAGCCCAAATAAATTTGAAGATATGCACAAAAATTATAATCCGACAAATCATTAATGTCGGTTGAATTTTTGAATACAAGCTGGTACGTGTTCTTATCTTCCGAGCCTCTCAGGATCTCTATATCGTGCTCAAGTGATTTTAAACATATCTCTTGGAATTTACCTATACTGGAGAGCGCTGTCAAGACCGGGATATAATAATTCTCAATGTAGCATGATTTTTGAGCAATGATTGCAGGGGGTCGATTCGTCTTCCTTTCAGATAGAAAGACGGCGAAATTTCGTCTGTGATCGACGTCGTCCGCTCTGTCATTTTCATACCACATCTCGTACTCATTGAGCGAGCTATCACTGTCACTCTCTCTTTCGTTAACAGTGTTGCCTATATTTCCGCCTGTGACATCAAACTTTGGTATGTCCTCAGGATTCAGAACATTCACCGTGTCTTTAGCAAGTGAGGCATCTTTTGAATCGGGTCCACTGACTTCTATGGGATCTTCAAACAAGTAGGCAATTGCCTCCTCAACATCATTTTTCGTAATCTCTAACGCCTTTTCAGCTTGGGGTCTGCTGAACCCCATCTCAACTAGCTTGGTTATATTATCATCTGAGCTCATATGTATTGATTTGAATTTGGTATATTATAGTTAATTATCGTCTCACACTTTTCGCCTTTTTTCTGGCCCTTACATCAAAAGGAATATAGATAGCGCTGAAAATATGAATCAATTATATTTACCTTTTTCAAATAAGGTTTAAATCGACTCGATGAATATGCTGGGGTGACTGTCTCTTTTTGATTTGTGTTCCTCTAGGGCCCATACATATGTTTGTCTTAGAACCGGACTTAGTGGAACGAGAACTTCTCTCAGCTTGCTCTTGGGTGCTATCAAAATATCTGACTTCTCAAAGCCACACTAAGACAATTTACAATCTGACAATTTACAATCTACGTAGAAGCTTGCGATCATCTACAAGGCAGAAAATGAATTTCTTGGCTTCATGGAAGATTGTCCCGCTGTAAGACTTCATTGCAACGGAAAAAGTTAGTTTCCTACACGAAGATCGTACGAAGTAAGGAAAAATATGGATAAATAGAAAGATTAGTTAATATAAAAAGATTTGTTCTTAATGGAGCACTAGTGGTTATTTCTTTCGGTCTCCTGATTGCAAACAGAACAGACTATGACTGTTCTTGTTGTTACAAGTCGTGCATCAGAAGGTCGCTTGGTGAAAAATGAGGTCAGGAATCTACATGCAATAAAAAAAATTTTACATGTCTTATATACTAAGGACTTTGAAACTGTTGAAAACAACATACTCAAGACAAGTAAGGAATATGTCTGAGACTCAGGTGTCACCCTTGACCAATAAATTAAGCAAACTCGGATTGAACTCGCATGATTATGTGCCACAATCTTTTCCTGATTACAATTTGTCTGATGCGTTGAGAAACTATATTACAGATGCGTTACATAAGTTATCAAACGTTGACAAGAGTATTATTTTCGACTCATTAGACAATACTTCTACTTTGGAGAAAGGTGACTTGATTATTCCTATTCCTAGATTAAGATTGAAGGGAATTAATCCTAAGGAGAAAGCTGCTGAATGGGCTTCTCAAATTGATAAAGGACAATACTTGAGTCAAGTTGTGGCAGAGGGACCATTTATCAAGTTCTACTTCAACAAACAAGTCTTATTCAAAAGTTTGATTCCTAGCATTTTGGAGATTGGCGACAAATATGGAAATTTGCCTTTAGGTGTAGGTAAGAAGGTTATTATAGAGTTTTCTTCTCCCAACATTGCCAAACCATTCCACGCTGGGCATTTGAGATCTACTATAATTGGTGGTTTCTTGGCCAACTTATATACAAAAGCAGGCTGGGACGTTGTGCGCATAAATTACTTAGGAGACTGGGGTAAACAATTTGGTATTTTGGCTGTAGGATTTGAAAAGTATGGCTCCGAAGAAGAATTAAAGAAAAACCCAATCCAACATTTGTTTGAGGTCTATGTCAAAGTCAATAATGACATCAAAGAAGAAGGAGAAGATGCTGCTGGAGGAACAAATGAAAAGGCAAGAGAGTATTTTAAACGTATGGAGAATGGCGATGAAAAGGCATTGAGCTTATGGAAGAGATTCAGAGAGTTTTCTATCGAAAAATACATCGATACCTATGGCCGTCTCAATATTAAGTATGATCTGTACTCCGGTGAGTCTCAGGTTCCAAAAGAGGAAATGAAGAATGCAACTGAACTCTTTGATAAGAAGGGTTTATTACACGAGGATAGAGGTGCCAAATTAATAGACTTGAGTAAGTTCAATAAGAAATTAGGTAAATGTTTGGTTGAGAAGTCTGATGGAACGTCCTTATATTTAACTCGTGACGTAGGTGAAGCTATCAGCCGTTATGAAAAATACAAGTTTGATAAGATGATCTATGTTATTGCTTCTCAGCAAGACTTACATGTTGCTCAATTCTTTGAAATTTTGAAACAGATGGGATTTGACTGGGCTAAGAATTTGGAGCATGTAAACTTTGGTATGGTCCAAGGTATGTCTACCAGAAAGGGCACTGTTGTATTCTTAGACAATATATTAGAGGAAACTAAGGAGAAGATGCACGAGGTTATGCGCAAGAACGAGGATAAGTATGCACAAATTGAAGATCCAGATAGGATCGCTGATTTGGTCGGTATATCTGCAGTGATGATACAGGATATGCAATCAAAGCGTATAAACAATTACGAGTTCAAGTGGGACAGAATGACTTCTTTTGAAGGTGACACTGGTCCATACTTGCAATACGCTCATTCACGTCTCAGTTCCGTGCAAAGAAAGTCTGGTTTGGAAGAATCTGCTTTACAGGACGCTAACTATGACTTGTTGGTTGAGCCTTGCGCAGAAAATTTGATTCGTGTTATCGCACAATACCCTGATACAATCCAGAAGGCATTGAAAAATCATGAGCCATCCACAATCGTAACCTACTTATTCACCTTAACACATATCGTTTCTCAATGCTATGATATATTATGGGTTGCTGGTCAGAAGGAAGATGTTGCTAAAGCAAGATTGGCCCTTTACGCCTCGGCCAGGAAAGTGTTGCACAATGGTATGACCTTATTGGGTTTAACTCCCGTTGATAGAATGTGATCTGTTTGTCTACTTAATTAATAGTCAGGTTCAATACTTTAGTATATATAGAGTTTAATACGCCTCCATTGACTGATGTCTTGACTTTATTCTCTGATATGTCTTGATTTTGATTACGATTTCCATTGGGCATACTTTTAAACTATCCATTTTTTTTTTTTTTTTGTATTCCTTTTTTTTGGAAGAAAATATTGATCGAGTATCAATCTTGATTCTAATGTACTTTAGCATCGGCATCGTATGGTAATTTATCTTACAGTTCATTATCTTATCTTTTACAGAGTGAGTTTAGGATTCGGAAAATGAGTGACATTGTTGCTCAAGAGACCTTATCTAGTGAAGATTATAAAGACACTATAGATTGTATAAATCGATTCAAAGTACCTCAAGCAAAAGACGTAGCGAGATGTTTATCACTTCAAGTATCAGGCAAAAAGCAAGATATTTTGGAACGTATAATAAATTACTTTGAGCAGGGCCGTATTCTCCAAGATAATACTAGGTTGTTGGCGGTGCGTACTATCGTATTGAAGATCTTCAATAATGATCCTGTTCCTAACTACGTTGCACTTTATGAAGCACTTAGAACCGGGGCTTACAACTACATTCAAGGCACTAGTCAATATCAAAGCAATAATAGACCTCCTAATAGACATAATGGATCTAGTTCTCTGAGCACCAAAGGGGATTCCTTACCATATAGAGGTCATTCATTATATTTCAAAGAAAGTCCTTTCTTTGAGCTAAAAAGAATGATACATGGAAGCCCACAGGCTGCCCCACCCAGTAAGGTAAAGAATGTGTGTCGACTAAAATTTGTACTCAATGAGTCTGAAAATCAACTAATAAAGTCTGGTGATGGAAATATCAAGGTCTTTTGTCTATGCGGTGTTCCTAACAGCACAATGCCTTGTACTTCGTCTGCTTTGATTGAATTCCCCATACCTGTTGAGCTTCATGTGAATGGAAACTTGATCAAGGACAATATAAGAGGAATTAAAGGAAAGCCTGGTACGTCAAAGCCAGGAAATATAACGCCGTATCTACTTCCACCACCCCAAGTTAATAAGGTTGAAATGGCATATGCTGGAACTAAGGATAGCTATCTACTATATGCTTACATTGTATCCGTGTGCACACCTGAATATCTTTTGGATAAAACTCTTAATCTGCCTCACATCAACAAAGCGTCGACAATTTCTGAGATTAAAAGAGAATTTGGCAATGATTCTAACGATAATCTGGATGATGATATTATGATATCTGTTTCTTCTTTGTCTCTTAAATGTCCTTTAACTTATGTAAGAATGAGGTATCCCACAAAATCAATCTTTTGCAAGCATATACAATGTTTCGATGGCTTGTCTTATTTGCAGCTACAGGATCAACTTCCAAACTGGATCTGCCCAATATGTTCTAACCAAGTGGAATTGTCACATTTAGCAATCTCAGATTATTTCATGGAAGTTCTTAACAATACATCAGATGATGTGGAAAATATCAATATCAACCCCGATGGAAGCTGGGAACCTGTATTAAATGAGCAAACAGCTGAGCCAGAAGCCAAGAAGCAGAAGTCTGAACCTAAAATAGATGATAGGCTAATTGATCTGCTGTCGTTGGATAATTTGAAAAATAGTGCACCGATTGAAGTGATTTCGCTAGATAGTGATAGTGACGAAGAAGCTTCGAACCGTGAGGATCCGCCTGGGTCTCTTTCGCAAGAAAAGGATAAGAATTCAGGACTGAGTACTGTTAATACTAACGGGAACACTTTATCGTATTCTTCTGCTGTGAGTGATCTGGCGTCTAACGAAGCATTGCATACGCATAAGTTGCCCAAGTCTGATAATTCAGAAAATCAAAATTCCAGTACAGCTAAATTGCGCAATAACATATGTCCCGGTCCAGAGATTCTGGAAAAGCATAATTCCCCTGATAATATTAGTGGATTTGTAACTCGCAATCTGCAATATATTTCAGAGTCGAATTCACCAAGCACTTATTTTAACGACTTTTCAACTTATGACAATAGACAGCTTCCTCCTATCTACCCAGCGAGGGGTTACTTTTATATGAATCAAGATACAGGTTCTAATGAGCCACTGGGGTTTCACGATCTTTTAAGGACACAACAAATTTCTGGAAATAATAAGCCAACTCTGCATAGTCTTCCAGCTGGTATTAAAGGTACTCCAGATGATATCAGCCATCATGGGCATGTGAGTTTTACAACCGGCGATGAAGCGTATCATTCGGACACCTCAGGCTCTACAACTAATCTGGAGAAAGAAACGAGAAACCACAGAAGTGACAGTCGTATTCATCTCCCAGCTAATGCAGATCAGTCATCATCTCTCCAAAGGGAGCGTACGATCCTGGATGATTCTGGAACTACATCGTCGTCACAAAAAGGCAAATCTTATGATAGCAACAGTGGACTAACAAAGCAGAACGATACACAGGATAATAGTTCCATTATAGACAATAGTCTTGAGGCTGATTCAATGAATTCAAGGTACAATGAGCAATACATGCCTCAATCTAGTTCTTCCATGAATATAGCATATCCCAGTTCATTTAGAAATAGCCTTGAAACTCAAGAGCAAAATAGCAAAGTACGGAAGCAGCAACAAGTTTTACACCATGGTTTTCTTGCTTCCATGCAAAAGAACCTCCGCGATCATTTGATGAATGGTGCAATTAATATTTCACCCATTCCTTCAACTAGTCAAAACATACCAACTTTACCTCCTCTTGCTGACTTATTATCTCCTAATGAAGGATCTCGAGATATAACTTCACAGAATGAGAATATAAATAGGTTCTCAAATTCATTAGATGATAATCTGATTTTGCAAAACAACAATAACTCTGAAGCTTTGCCGATGCATAATGGAAATAACTCAGTAAATGAAATTACTGATGATCATCGCGAACTATCATCTATCAATAATGCAGTCGATGTTCCTAAACTGAATCCTCCCGAAAATACGGATGCCTCACATCTATACCCCCACTTATCGAATCTAAACTCCACTAGTCAGGTCTCCGATATTCAAATGCGACCTCTTAGGTATTCACAATCTGCATTTGCTTTACTGGAAAGACATAGGTCATCTAATGCTGCTCAAGACAGTGCAGAAATGAAGGATGTTACTTCTGCGACTAGTGAAAAGCCTTACGAATCTGAGACTGGGAATATTACCGGTAACATGGCTTCAGGAGTAACACCTATAAAAGGAAAGTTGGACAACATGCAGATCAATACTACTGAGAAGAAGAGGAATCTTTCAGACAATGAAATTACTTGGAATAAACGGCTAAATACATCTGAAGGGTATACAACAAACATTGACTTGACACCTTCTAAGTTTGTGAACAATAATACATAATTTTTTACTGGGAAATGGTACTATTACTGTTGTACCATATATACGATCAAAATCTCTTTTTTAATAACTTTTAGATTTATTTCATTAAAATAATCATTCCTTTAGCTTTAACGGTTTATACTGGGCTTGGTCCCAAATAGTCTTCTTTGATACTTCCTATAGCGTAAATTTCGTTTACATCTGTTCTAGTACCAACAATTTTCAATCTTACTTTAGATCCCTTCTCTATATTTTCATCTGAGCTCATGTACGCAGGAGGGTTTGCAGAGGGGTTGTATTTCATGTCGGATGGAATCAAGTGAGTACTTACGAAAACAGACAAAGGACCGACATCTGCGAAGAATCCCATCTTATTCACTGTAGTAACAACTGCGTCAACTACTTCGCCCTTAAATGGCTTCCATACAACAGCTCTATATTTCACTTCAAATTCTGCCATTCCGGTCCCTGGGATTATTCTACCTTTTCCAACATCTATGTTCATGCAATCTAAGACACAAACTATATATCCAAACTGACCGGTACATGTGCCTTCAACATCACTCAATAATTTATCTCTCAAATATTGGTCCATTTGGGGACCAAAATATGACGGATGCAATGTAAGATTTAAAGACAAATCTTTCAAAAAGAACATCTCTTGTTTATATCCCTGAAATAGTTTGTGCTTCTTAACTTATTTTTAAATTGATTAATTTACTTTTATCTATTCCGATGAAAAAAAAAAAAGGAATCCTGAACAAGTATTATGGAAATGAAATGATTGTTACGATTAATGCTGGTTTGTAATAATACAAAAGTTAATTAAATCCTCTATATTTTATAGATGTATAATCTCGAGGCTTTTCGTTGAAAATTGAATCGTTTGACTTTGAGAGGAACGATATGAAATATTACGACATTTTATAATGTTTCGCGACATTTGGTGAAAATTTAAACTCTTGTCAATTTTTTTTCCAGGTGAATAAATCTTTACAAACAGCTAAAGAATGTCTCAAAGAATTGGAAACTCGGTAGCCGCATTAACAAGGGTGTGGCACCATGTTGATGTCTCTTCTGATTCGAGATCACTAGGACGTTTAGCGTCTAATATAGCGATTGCTTTACAAGGGAAACACAAGCCAACATATTCACCTAACCGAGATCATGGAGACTATGTTGTTGTAACAAACTGTTCACATTTAAAAGTCACGGGTACCAAGATGCAAGATAAGACATATTGGTCTCATACAAGTCGTCCCGGGTCTTTGAAGTTGATCCCCATGGATAGAATGATAGCAAATAAAGGATACTCTGAAATATTGAAAAGAGCGGTAAAAGGTATGATTCCTAAAAATAAGCATAGGCTAGTAAGAATGGACAGATTAAAAGTGTACGATGGACATGATCATCCTTATAAGGAAAACTTGATAGCATTCGCCGACGAAACACCTGAAGCAAGAAAGAAGTTGGATGATTTGCAAAGGAGGGAAAAGCACATGGACGAATTACGTGAGAGATATATACAAGGACATTAAAGTCTCTAACTATGATTCGAAATTGTAAATAGGAGTTCATGTTTATTTGAATATAGGATATACGAATTCGATTTATACAAAATTGATCGTACTATAAAGTTTTTATATTTTCAATACATCATAAAATAGAAGTTACAATTATTGATACCCCCAGGGTGTTATTTTTTCAAGTATCAACTGTCCCAATTATATTTTTACAATCATTAGTTTTTTTAATTTCAGAGCCAGTAGAATTTTTGTAATAAAAAATACATCGATAAAACATTCACGTTCTTTTTCAGAGTCTGAAATATGAACTATACAATAGCTACGGTCACCGCCGCGGTAGCTTGATGTCATTAGAGGTACTAAACCCTTACTGAAACACCCGACCTCTCTGTGTATAACCTGGGTGAGATATTCATAGCCATAAGTTCCTGGAAAAGTAACTTAGCAGCGTAAGGGATATGAATTTGATATATGTTAGTTTTATTTTTACAAGAACGGCATTCAAATTGGTTTTTCTTCAAATTAGCTATGACCGACATCAATCCACATATTCCACAAACATGGACTCTAAAAGCATCCGATGCTTCCATTAATCTTTCTTTCAAAAAGCCAGCCGCACCATGGGCTATCATACAATCTCTTTCCATTTCTCCGAATCTTAAACCACCGTCTCTTGATCTACCCTCAACTGGCTGCCTAGTCAAAACTTGAACAGGTCCCCTAGCTCTAGCATGAATTTTATCGTCAACCATATGTCTCAATCTCTGATAATATGTTGGACCAAAGAAAATTTGAGCCATGAGTTTCTTACCAGTGTGGCCATTATACATAACCTCGAATCCTCTTGACTGGTAACCGTGTTCTCTCAACAATTTAGAGACAGCTTCAACAGTAACATCAGTAAAAGGTGATGCGTCACCTTCAAGACCTGATAAAGACGAGACCTTTGATAAAAGACATTCAATCAAATGTGCGACCGTCATACGAGATGGAATAGCATGAGGATTGATGATTAAATCAGGAACAACACCCTGAGAAGTAAATGGCATGTCTTCGTGTCTATAAGTTACACCAATAGTACCCTTCTGACCATGTCTTGAGGCAAACTTATCACCAATCTGAGGGATCTTGGTAGTTCTCATTCTAACTTTTACGAATTTAGCACCATCGCCATTTGTAGTAAGAAGAACTTGATCCACTATACCAGATTCCGTACTCCTTAGTGGGGTAGAAGCATCCCTCTTGGTGTGATATTGTGTACGTTGACCTAGCTCTTCCGTATCTGGGGGAATAGGTGTGGTTTTACCTATAATGATATCTTCACCGCTCACTCTAACACCAGGAGCTATTAATCCATCGTCATCTAATTTTTCATATGTACCATGTTTCAACCTTAAGGTGTCAGATCTAGCAGGCTTCTCAAACGTCTCTAAAGCCTTCATTCCTTGTCTCTTCTCCAAATCCATATAAGAACGGAAGAATAAAGATCTGAAAAGACCTCTATCTATTGAAGATTGATTCATAATCATAGAATCTTCCTGATTATATCCTGAATAACAAGCAATGGCAACAATTGCATTCTGACCTGCTGGTAACTCTCTAAATTTCAAATGCTCCATAGCTCTAGTAGTAGCCAAAGGCTTTTGTGGATAATACAAAATGTTCGCCATCGTATCCATTCTCACGCTATAATTTGTTAAGAAAACACCCATTGCTTGTTTACCCATAGCCGACTGATAAGTATTACGAGGGGACTGATTGTGATCAGGGAATGGAATAATTGAAGCAGCAACACCCAAAATCATGGATGGATGAATTTCGCAATGAGTGAATGTATTAGATCCGCTGAAAGTAGGTTTTATTCTTTTAGCAGGATCTGTTTCTTGCTCTTCTAATTGTATGTTCTTTTGCTCCGATTCGCTTAGAGAGCTTCTGCTAGCTTCCAAATCTTCTGGCGTCATAGCAATCATAATCGTTTCCTCCTCTTCTGCATCAACATATTCAACCACGCCATCATTGATCAAAGATGACCATGAATAATTTAATGTATCGGGTTCATCACTAAACTCGTCATACTCAGCTGTGAGTAGTTTATTTACATGCTCTTTTTTCAACTTTAATTCTCCCTTGGTTTCTGAATCTGAGTCGTCATCCACAATAAACAACGGACGATAAACACGGCCTGCGTCAGTGAAAATCTTGAATTCTCTTTCTCTGATATCTCTTACGATCGACACTTCAGGGGATATATCACCTCTACGTCTCAAGTTGCGCATCGTTTCAACCAAATGAGCAGGCTCTCTATGAGTACCAACCCAGACACCGTTAACGAAAACACGAGTCGCCTCAGGAGAATTAGATGGAACATAATCCTCTAATGGCTCCATACCCCACTCTTCTAAGAAATAAAGTATAGGCTCTGATGGGGTACCAACTGAGATGCATGACATCAAAGATAAATTCTTGACTAAACCACAAGCCTGACCTTCTGGTGTTTCTGCGGGACAAACAAGACCCCAATGAGTGTTGTGTAATTGTCTAGGCTTGGCGATCTTACCATCTCTTCCAATAGGGGTATTTGTTCTTCTCAAATGTGACAATGTAGAAGAATAAGTATACCGATTCAAAACTTGAGATACACCTGCCCTCGAACTCATAGCCTTTTTCTGTTCACCCCAATTTCCGGTTGCCAAAGAATAGCGCAAACCATCAGTTACTGTCTGCGATTTAACAGCCAATGTTGAATTAAACTCCTTGTCATTTTCAACGCACCTTTGCATGTAATTATAAATGTCTTTTGATAATTTTCTGAAAAGAACTCTGAATAAGTTTGCTAAAAGAGGACCAGCTAAGTCCAATCTCTTCTTCCCGAAATGATCTCTATCATCTGGCTCTTTTCTTTCTAACGCACACAATAACAATCTATTGACCATGTAACCCAAAAAGAACGCCTTTCTTGTTTCAAATCCTTCTTCTTGAGTTATATTTGGAAGAAGTTCTTTCTGCAAAATATCCTTAGCATATTGTATACGTTTTTCCCTTCTAATACCAAGAACACCTCTTCTACCAATAAAATCTAAAGCAACTTCTCTCTCTTGGATAACAAAACCTTCTTCCACGCAAGGCTTCAACATTTCAAGCATTTGCCAGTCATTAGCATCATAACAAATATGTTCTAATATATCACCATCTGGAACAACACCCAATGCTCTGAACACAATCACAATTGGAATATCTTCTTTGATGTAGGGAAGTGTCGCTTTAATGGTTCTTCCAGAAGTTCCTTTGTCATCTCTTCCATAAAGCTTTATTTGCATGGACGAAATCAACCTTGATCCTTTCTCTAATGCCGACCTTATCTCTGCAACATGCGAGATTGGAGAAGGAGCAGCCTTCTTGAAAACTTGAACAATGTTCGCCGCACTTCTCTCTTGAGCAATCAAAACTTTTTCTGAACCGTTTATCACGAAGTAACCACCCATATCGTAAGGACACTCCTTCAACTCGTAGAACTCGTGTTCACCCAAGCCACGCAACATACAGAACTTAGAACGAAGCATGATTGGAACCTTTCCCAAATAAACTTTGGTTTGAGGTTCTTCATTGTCCACGCTTTCTTCAACCCACTCGAGTTCATTATCTTTTCTATTATTATCATCCGACTTGAAAACTCTCTTCGTCATGTCAACATAGAGAGGAGAAGAATATGTCAAGTTTCTTAATCTGGCTTCTTGAGGAAACATAGGATGTGTAGTACCATCTCCTTCAGTCTGAGTTGGCTTAGAAATATAAATCTTTCCAAAAGCTATCTCATATCTCCTATTTTCGTGGTCGTCTTCTGAAGTATGCTGAGCTGGCTGATCCAAGATCAAGTGTGAATCCTCCCACACGAGTTCTTGTATCGTTGTTTCGATAAATTCATCAAAAGAATCAAGTTGTTGTGATACCAATCCCTTCTCTTGGAAAAAAGATGAAATCACAGTCCAACAATCTTCCGGCGTTATATTCTCGCTATCATCATCATATAAATATGGATCTTCCACTGATTTATCTTGTGACATGTTCAATTATACGACGCCGTGATTTGTCTTCTTGACTAACCAAATGCCAACTGATGTTTTCCCTCTTCTTGGGCGGCGAGTTGAACAATTTACTTTATCGTAAATGTACACGACCTGTTATGATTAAAATTTTCATCACAAATCAGTAAAACAGACTCAGTGCGCTTAGTACAACTAAGGAATTGAACGGCAGATACCAAGATGCTTAATGGAAAGTGGAACCTCGTGAGTCTCTTTAGGATATCACTGAGAAATATCCACCACAAAGAAAACTTTAGAAAATACCCTAAAGTAAATGTCAAAGACGTCGAGTTAGATAAACCTAGATATGGTTTTAGAAAAGAGAGAGCACCTTTGCTCTCGCAAGAAGTGACAGATACTCTCTTTCCAAGCATCGAGATCCGCAAAAGATACGTTGAAAATTCCAAACCTGTTCCCATCAAGTACAGATTAAAAAGTGATGAAATTGCCAGAAGGAATTACGAGAATTTTAAGGAAGAAGTCTTGACCGGAAGTCCACATTTTAAAGTCGGAGAGAAGAAAGTCTACTTCCCTAAAGCCAGAGTATGTTTATTACGCCCAAATGCAAAGCACACACCATACCAAGCCAAATTTTTGGTTCCCCGTAATTTTAATAAAATGGATTTGAGAGACTACTTATGGCATGTATATGGGCTTAGAGCTCTTAATGTGACCGTACAATTGTTACATGCGAAATTCGAGAGAGGTCCCGATGATCATGCACGCTATAGAGGCCCTCAATACAAAAAAATGACTATAGACATGGAGGAGCCTTTCATATGGCCTGAATTGCCAAATAATATTGTTGAAAGGGCGAAGGAAAACTATGAAGATCAATTAGCTATAATCGAAAACAAGAATGCCATTGGTTCAGACAAGCTCAAACCTAGTAACGCATTTGGAGGTTTGTATGACAAACCTCAATTGGTTGATTCGTTTATCCCCAAGAGAAATAGAAGAACTGCCGAGTCAGTTCTCTCTTCATTGAAGAACAAAGAAGAGTCACAAAGTGATGTAACCCTTCTTGAAAATTACTTAAAGTTATAGTATCATATTTTGAACATGTAAATAAATGACACAGATCCTTTGAAAATGTTTACCAATTATGTGCAATTGGGCATGTAGAGCAAAACGTAAGTCTTTATTATATCAGAATACTAAAGTAACCTAACAAATTGAAATAAGTAAAGAGAAGAAAAGATAACCAAACCAGCGATAACACAGCATTAAGCATAACCATAAATATAAGGTCTCATAATTAATTTACCAAAACCAGCCCTTCGATTTCGTTGTAGGCAGGGTCTCCACACCCGAGCTAAATGCAGAGGCATCGGATGAAGCTTTTTCACCACCGTTCTTAGGCTTATCCACAAGGTCGTACTCATCTGCCAAATCATGACCCAATGTTGACTCAGGTGATGTAGACAGTTCTGCGGTATTCAGGTTTTGTAAGCTCCTGATATCTGGATTTCCTTGAGAGTCGTAAAAAAACTTAGTAATAGTAGAGGATGTGCCAGCATCTCTTACTCTAGAAACAAGTTTACTGAAGTAACTATTATCATCTGTTAGTTCTGCATCTCCATTATTCTTATCTTTGGTAAGAAATCCAGTGATATAATTTAAAAGCAAGGGAAGCTGTGTAGCCAAAACCTTATCATTCAAATTTAATTTTTCCAACATTGATATTTCCCCATCTAGCCAAGGCTTTAGAAATGAGTAGTAGATAAGTCCACAGCCATGCTGGGAAAACGAATCCCAGTATTGATCCGTCAGAGTGATACCTTCTGTGGTTTTCACAAGGTAAAAGGGAGAAATCAACCAAACTCGGAAAATAAAGGTGGAAAATGAATAAAAAGGTAACAAGTGTCTGATAAATAATAGATTTTCAATCAAATTTACTGATCCAAAGACAATCCAATAAATTAGCCATTTCTGAACACCAAAGGTGGCTGATTGCAATGACTTTCCTTCCTCCTTTACTTTATCTGCGACCTCCTGGTCCCCAGTTGCTCTCCGTAATATTCCGTTGATAGGAACCTGAACCCCGCCAAAGGAGATACTTTGAGAATCAATGCTCCTCGAGATGTTTTTGTAGTCTTCTAAGCTCTTATACGAGCACACTACTGGATAAACGGTTCCGATTACTAGACTGTAATTGTGGTTAGTATCCTTGCTTGCCTTTAATATTTAATTACAAAAGAAAATCAAATAGTAATTCTCAAAACTGACACGTACTTGAGTATATCAAATAAACCAAACATAGCGATATTACTAGCCAATTGTCAAGTTAGATATCAAACATGTAAATCTTTTACTAAAGCTTTATTACTTAGTATTTGTAACCGATAAGAACTGATAGACTTAATTTGGTGTTATACGCAGGTCATGGGCAATTCGTGTATTATGAAGAGTAATTTAGAAAGTTGCGTTACGAAGTGCTAAAGAGAAGTGAACCATAAACGATAAAATCACGCTTAGGTTTGTTCTATATCACCGCTAAGATTAGACTAGATTCAGGAGGTTAGGTAATGTATCAAATCTCCTAAAATTTCATCAGTTTCTCTTGGATTTGCTATCCACACCGTACATGCGCTTGACCTGGCCTTAAAATCATTAGCTCCCAAGCTGGCAAATTGGTCACCTATATGTAAGCTCTCGCTTTTTAGAATAGGACAAACCTGATGGTTAAGATTATCTTTGCACAAATACCTTTGCAAACACTCAACACCCAAGCTTTTGTCGCCTATATCAACCCAGACATCTGAGCCGCCATTGAAAGCACATATCTTGATGTTCTCATCTTTATTCGCAGCGGAAGTAGAATAGCGACTTTTGTTGGTTATTTCGTTCAAATCTGGATCTTGATCCTCCAGGAGCTCTGAAAATTCCTTCAAGATTCCATTAGCAACTACAGAACACGAAAGAACCATTTCCTCCAAATGCTCTCTTAATATTCTGTAGCCTTTACATGGGATGATACCTATTGACCTCTCCTTACGAATAATCTCCGTTTTCCCCTTGCCTTTAAGATTAAGCTTTTTTTGTAAGTGTACCAAGTGACGATGAACCGTCTCCATGATGTAATCAATTTTTTCTTGACTCCACATCCTCATAGATGGTAAGTACCATTCGTCAGCTTCAATATATTTAAGACCTTGTATCTTTGTGTCGTATCCGAAGAGGTAATTCGACTCTCCTCCCATTATCAATAGATTTTCTTTTTGCCTTGGAGTCAATTCTTCGGTATATGTTATTCTGTCAATTAATCCTTTTAATCTTTCATAATAATTGGCAGCTCCACTCTGAGTCGGATATCCAGCTGCTGTAACAACGCCAATGAAGAACCCCATTGAAAGTAGTTTTACCAATTTGTCCACTATAACATCATCCTCCTTCAATGAACATCCGTCATCATATAGTGTAACATCCCCATCAAAAGTGAGCAACTTGAGCTTGTTTCCGTCCTGATTGGCATCATTGTACATGTTGGAAAGAGCTAGAATTTGAGCTATGTTCAAAGTACACCTAATATCATTGAAGGAGGGGCTCACGAAATGACGCCTCGACATCAGCCGCTTTTCGTCAGTAATTAAAAAAGCCTGAGCCAAAGGAAGCGGGGTGAAGAAGCTACCCAAGGAGGGAACTAGTTTCCTTAACCTACTAATCTTCTTAGTTCCATTTGACTCATTCGAAGCATCAATGAGTATAGTATTGGTAATTAATTTTTCGACATCCGCAAACACTTCCTGGTACCTTTGGCGGCATCTTACCGCTACAGCATGTTCTTGAGATAATAGATACTTGTCATACGTTTCAGTATCTTCCTCCTTCTGCAATGAAGTTGGGGGGATGTTTTCAAGATCTGAATGCAAAACAAATGGTACTGCAACGAGCGATTTTATCCATTCTATAAACTCATCTCTTCGATGCTTCTTTAATGCATATTCCACCCTATATCGTGAAGTCATTTCTAAGGGAATGTTCTAATACATTTGACAATATTACTTTCAATTACCTTTAAGATTATAGATTTATTATTTTGGTCGAACACTAATATACAGTGCAATATTATATAATTTACAAACCTTGTTGAGCTCTTCTTCTGTCACGCTCCTCAGCGATAGACAACTTGATACCCTTACCCTTTGGCAAGGAAACCCATGGCTTACCAGCCTCGGCACCGATGAC